>CM067076.1:12814311-12870745 GCA_033980235.1 Diadema setosum
AAAAAATCACGGCGAGATTGCGTCCGGATAATAGAGAGATCCGGATAAAGGGAGGCCGGATAATAGAGGTTCAACTGTATGTGTTAACAGTCTATTAAACACTATACTATTAACAGAGTGTTTGTGTGTGTGGACGTGTGTGTGTTATTTGACCTTGCATGACCTCCATCCCAAGCATAGAACACTGTCTGTACACAGTGTCGACCCAGATCTAGGCCCTAGGTCTACCTGCAGCACTTTGGTTTGCACAAAATATTATGTATGATGTATCTAGATGTATTAATAGTGGATGTAGAGTAATGTGTATTAATGCATATTCTAGAGATGTTCATTGATATGACTAATAATACTCTTGTCATTAAATGATGGTGATGATGAAACAGGAGCCAGCTCAGGAATTGGGGCAGCAACAAGCGTTCTTTTTGCCAAGCTGGGAGCTAAGCTCACTCTGGCTGGTAGGAAGGAGAACAACCTGCTGCAAACTCGAGATTCCTGCAAAGAGAATGGAGCTGAAGAGGTGAGATCAATTCAAGATATTTTTATTGTCATACATGTATTGAATAAATATGTTCCTATTCTCGCAATAAAACTTACTTGTCACATTTAGAGGATGGGACCAAACTACTGACAGTGCCTCTTACTTTGTTGTAAATGGACACAATAAACATTGGTGTCATCTAGACCATGGATCTTTTTCTCTGGTACTAGAGAGCATTGGGAAAAAGGGGGTAAGGGGAAAGTACATTGAAAATATAGTCCTACACGTACATATCTGCAATGTGGCTTCTGGGGTACTAGGTCTGTAGGAAACCACATTTTTTTGTTATTTGTTTTATGTTTTAAATTGTTTTTTGGCAGAAAGATGTTCATAGTTGACAAAGACATATATCGTCGCTGGGGTGACAAAACCTCGTATCTCAAAATTGTCAAATGTTCAGGAGAGCGAAAAAACATGGCGGCCAAAGCACTATAGTGAATGGGAAAGCCTTCTCTTTGACAAGTCATGGTGGCTTCATTTTTGGAGTAAGACAGTTAGGATTTGGCCAAGACATCACTTGACCCATTATTTGACCATAAAGCTAAAAAAAAATTTTTTTGACATTTTTGAGATACGAGGTCTTGTCACCCCAGCGACGATATACTATGTTGATTGAGGATCATCTCTTTACCGCTTAGCCTGTATCATGGATGGTTCTGATTTCATAGCTGGTGCAGTACCTGTTTTTGTAGAAGTGGTTGTGATATTATGTTCTGATGTGCTATCTTTATACTCTGTATTTCTCTGTGTCAGCCTCTGACAGTTACTGGCGATCTGACAGATGAGGTTTACAGAAGGAACCTGGTGGATCAGTGTGTGCAGAAATATGGACAGTTGAACATCTTGGTATAAAGTAGCTTTTCATCTTCCAGCTAGTACCAATTCTTTTTAACGTATGAATGAAATTGTGCATGCATATACAAAATATCAGTGGCGGATCCAGAGGGGGGCACACAGGGTGTGCGCGCCACCTCTTTATTTTTGTAAAGACAAAAGAAATAAAAAGAAAAAAACGGGGGGGGGGGGGGGGGGGGTGTGTGAGCCACCTTTAATTTGTAAAGGCACCTGGTTCTGGTGACAATGGTGCTATAGGTTGTTTAAGACGTATCCGGGCAATTACCCCCAGAGGGCAATTACCCCCAGGCTAAATACTGGTTAGTGGTAAGGTTAGAGTTAAGATTAGGGTTAGGGTTAGGTTTAGTGTTAGGAGTTTGGGTTATGGTTAGGATTAGTTTCAGGATTAGGATGAGGATTAGGGACAGGGGAAGGGGCCGGGGTAATTGCCCAGGGGGTAATTACCCTAGACCCTGTTTAAGAAACAAAAAAAAAAAAAAAAAAAAAGGCCAAACGAAAGCCAACCCCCCCCCCCCCCCCAAAAAAAAAAAAGAAAGAAAAAAATAGATAAATAAAAAAAAATAGAATAGAAATAAAATAAAATAAAATAAAATAAAATAAAATAAAACAACTGGAGTTGAAAAATTGTACACCAATTGCAAAAAAAAAATCAAAAAAAAAAATCAGTGAGCTCATTATAATGTGTAAGTCCTACACATGTGTCTCAAGTCAATCTGTCAACAATTTGTCTGATAAGTAACTTCAGTTGCTACAGTCAGTAGTGCATCACATGCTGAATTGTCGCTTAAGAAGAACTGATTTAAGATGAGGCTGTGTCTGTATTTTTGGCCAATTGGATTTCAATGGCCATTCTGTACAAAAGTTGACTGATGCTTTGTGCTCCAATGATTTCATGCAGGTGAACAACGCAGGCATCATTTCTTTGGGTTCCATAGAAACCACCAGTCTGGAGGACTTCGACACCATGATGAATGTCAATGTGAGGTGGGTAGTCTCAAATCTTGTGCCTGTTTCTCAGGGAGATCTACAATTGTTGCAATTTCCTATCACCACAGTAGCCACAGGAAAATTGTGAATGCTCACATTTGATTGCTTGTTTTCTAGTAGTTGCCATGGTGACCACAATTATTGCAATAGTACAAACTGCTCAGTGAAATGGACCCCTGGTGTTTGACAAACTTGATGTCTTTCTGTGACTCGGCTAATTTTGTAAATAAATGTTCAATGATAACTGATGCAGACAATTAGTTACATTCTCCTTGCATTGCTGCCCCCCCCCCCAAAAAAAAAAGACATAGAAAGAAGAGAATATATGATTTATTTCTTATATGTCTTTCTGTATGTGTGTAGATAACTAAAAAAAACAACAACAACAACAACAACTTTGTGGAACTGTGAAACGAATTATGCATGAGAAAGATGTTAATATAACTTCAAAGTTTGTCAAGACCATTGCTATGCAGTAATAAAAGTATGCGCTTTTGACTGATTTGTACTCAAAATTTTGATACGATGATATCTTGCAACTGTCATTTGTATCATTATTATTGTGTTACTGGTATTAGTTTTCCTGCCCTAAGTTATCAGATATCAATACAAACGTAAAGTTGACAATAAAATGAAAAGAACCTGCGCCTACCAAATGAAGTTTGTGGTTTTCCAGTATGTTTGAGAAGAAAAGTATAAAGACATTACTACTACTACTACTGCTATTATTACTACCGTACTACTACTACTACTAGTACTGCTACTAATTATAATAATGATAATTATAATGATAATAATAAAAAAAAAAAATAACATTTTTACTGCGATTAAAGCAAAGTTCTTTCAGTACCTTACCATCATAAACTTACCATAAAACAAAGTTTATAATAATATGAGGGAAAATGTTTCTCTCTTACTTCTCTTTCAAAGGTCTGTCTTCCATCTCACAACACTGGCTGTTCCTCATCTTTTGAAAACCAGAGGCAACATAGTCAATGTGTCCAGTGTCAACGGCATCAGATCTGTAAGAATCAAATCAACAGCTCATTGAAAAACAGTGATTCAATTCAATATAAAGAACTAGAAGAGCACTCTGAGAGTGCAGACCTCTGCCAAGCAGCTACATACTTTCCACCGCTGATCTTGTTCTTCCACATAGAGATCAGTGATTTACACCCATACCAATGCATGCTAAAAATTTGCCCAATTTCCCAACGTAGAAGCCTTTGTTACGTCATAAACCCTCAGCTGCGCGGCGCACCTTGCCCTAGCAGAAACTAGAGCACATGCTTTAGTGCGCACGTGAAAACCTCAAAAGTGCGCAGCTTGAACTCCCAAGTTCATTGACCCTACCCGCCAAAATATCGAAAATCCTTCATAAAATCTATACAAATTTCCAGATCACTACCAACATTGAATCATCTGTTCCTTGTGTCATTCTCAACCTTTCCTGCAAGTTTCATCAAAATCTGTGCACAACTGTTTGACATCGAGTTATTTTGCATATATGGACAAACAAACAAATGAACAAACAAACAAACAAACAAACAAACAAACCAATGCTGATGAAAACATAAACTCCTCCCGTGGCGGAGGTAATGAGTATGGTCCTAGGGTCAAGAGTCATTCTAAGCGAACTGCAGGCTGCCCATAGAAGTTTATTTGCTGGCACTTCGAGTTGAAATGAAAAAAAAAAGAAAAATACAGCTAGAAATTACAATGTTACATTTACATATGGGGAAAAAAATAAGTCACAGCTGACATTAGTATATACTTGACATTGTTTTTGGCCAAGTTTTTGGCCAATCTCATGCTTTATTATAAAGAGTTGCTTGTATTTTAGCATAGTAGGGCATTTCCGTGAGTTGTGCGACATGACCACCAAAATTTTACCCACATATTTCAGGACAACTGATGATCTTACTTTGTTAGCCATAGTTTGAAGTGTGTGAAACCAACTTTACATTTAAGAAAAGTTCTCTTTTGTGCATTTTCATACCTTTTGAAACCAGAAAGCATTTTTTGACCTAAAAATCCCTAAAAATGCATTTTTGTTGCTCTTTGCAATTATTTTTTATATTTGAGGCTCAAATCAAACTTTGTTTGGTTTTACAAATCAAAAATATATTAATCTAGCAGTAAATAAAGTGGAGACCTCGATATAAGATATTACTTCGGACACCAGCGTGCTCTTACATAGCTCGAGAAGCTGCTGTAACGTGAGTTACCGAAACATGAACTTTTTAACCTAGCAATTTTACTATGCCCAACTGAGACATGGTATTTTGGATTATCAAATGACTATGCAGCACACATCCAAGAAATATGATGGGACTTATAGTCTTTGCTTCAAATTCTCATAACAGAGGTCTTAAAATTGTAACGTGAGTTACCATGTAACGTGAGTTACCACAATGTAATGTGAGTTACCGACATGATTTTTCTTTAATACTAAGAAATGATATGAAGGTTGTGATTGTAAGTAACCAATGAGTACATGATTACTGAACTCTTGTGGTCTATTTCCAGTAGATTGTTATTCTCTTGGTCTCTCTCTCTGTCACCAAACCAACTGGTCTACATGTACAATGTATTAATTACACATCACTTGTTCATCGTTAATGTTAACTTCCGAAAGAAACTGTTCCATATTTACTATTTAATATTACAGTGCATGTATACTGATCTGTTACGAAAGTTGTTAAAAGACAATTCCAGGCTTTCAAGCAGGATAACGTAAAAAAGTAGGAATAAAGTAGGAACAAAATCTTTCAAAAAGTAGGAAAAAGTAGGACATGAGAGGAAAAAAGTAGGGCATTAAAGAAAAAAAGTAGGAATAAATGAGGACATGTGCAGGCTTTTTGGAGTAGTTTTCGTCAATACTCACCAGAACTCTTGATGTTACATGTAAATCTTAATTTGTACTCACAACCCTGCTGCCTCAGCCTCAATATTGCTCCTGGGAGAGCCTGAAAAATACAACAAAGGCAGACGTTCGTTAGAACAATGTCAGGTAACAAGCACAAATGCATGTTCAACCGTACAGTCAGTATGAATCTTGATCACTTATTACAATACTTACATAGAAAAGACATAATTTTGTGATTGACATGAACACCTACCATATATGTGATCCTGCATCGCAACACCAACAAAAAGTTGCCAAACATGGATTTTTAATTAAGAGCAGATTCTGAAAGAACAAACTTAAAGATGAAAATGATGTATATCTCGATTCAAATGGACTCTCCTAACCGATCCTAATATTGGAATGAAAGCACACACTCCGGAAAATGTGAACTGAGAAAAGGGGCTCCTGGAGTATAGCATTTATTCAAGCGCTCAATCTTTATCAAGCCGTGCTAGCTGTGCAATGAATGGAACAAATAACAGAATGTTAACCACTGGAGCTACAACAATGAAGAGATTATCAGATTAAGCTGTGCATGCTTTATTAACACATTCTGTAGGTGATCAATGCCAATTTTCAAAGCAGAAGCATCGTCCTTTGTAAAGTTATTGGAGTTGAAAGTTAAAAGTATGGACAGGGTTTTTAAGAAATGAAAAGATGACTATGAGAAACACCTAATCACATTATTCTACCAAAAAGTGCATGTTCCAGAAAAAAAAAAACTGCTAAAAAACACAATTTCCTTTTCGTTTTATGATCCCAAACTTTATTATAATAAGAAGACTTGCCCTTTCAGAAAATATGAAAAACTCAAGACTGGCTGGATTGGCCCATATCATCTATTTTCAGTCCTAATACAAAATCAGTGCATGCGACTTCTTGTTAGTTTTGTGATGGACGGTCACATATCATCCCACAAAATATGACATAAACATTCCATGATGTGTAAGTTATACATTTATGCCAAAGGTATATATACTTCCATAATTAAAAGATGGCATCTTTTATCTACATTCATTTGAACGTTTTGAAGTTGTGAAGATATGTGTTTCATTCCAAAATGTAAAAAAGATTGGAAATAAGGATATTTGACAAAAGCAATTTTAAAAAAGATGACACTTTTATCTACATTCATTTGAAGTTGTGGAGATATGTTTCCTTTAAAAGTGTGGATATAATGGATATAAGGATAGAAGGATGTTTGACAAAGCTATTAAGTGATGCTCACAACAACTTAGTATGCTTTCAAGTTCCAGCTGAATGACCATGAGATAAGAAATATACTTACTTTCCAAGAGACTTTCAATTTCAAATACATGTAAGCACTTAACATGTGTTCAAACATTTCAAAATAACAGGATAATGTAAACTACTTATATGTAGCACTCAGTATTAGTCTCTGAGAGCATGGAGCTACTAACAGTAGCTCCATGCTGAGAGCATGTGTTATCATATTACATTTCTAGCAAGACATGCATGAAGAATGGGTTGTCTCATGACAGTGAGGCCTTATGAAGTGAAATTATATCTTTCCAAGAGACTTTCAATTTCAAATACATGTAAGCACTTAACATGTGTTCAAACATTTCAAAATAACAGGATAATTTAAACTACTTATATGTAGCACTCAGTATTAGTCTCTGAGAGCATGTGTTATCATATTACATTTCTAGCAAGACATGCATGAAGAATGGGTTGTCTCATGACAGTGAGGCCTTACGAAGTGAAAGATCTACCAATGCATTGACATCTTTATTTTGCAAATCCTGGCCCACTACAAATCTACACACTCAGATACTGTGAGTTTATGGCACAGTGTCCACAACTGAATTTCAAGTGATATAGATTATCTTCATAATCATATGATAGATGAAAACACAAGGCAAGCTCAATTTAAAACACTTAAACCAATAGAACACAAAATATCCAAAGAGAGAGAGAGAAAAAAAGTAAATACTTTACATTTCAGCATCAGGGAAATGTAGTATTCTTGCATGTAGAGTAACATAACACTGCAATATAACCAAATGACTCCACTTTACAAGATGTGAGGAGCATACATGTATATACTGCTTTTTGTTTCTCACTATCTGTAGTCTTACCGACTTTATAGGGAGCAAAAATGACTCTATTTTTTGATAATTTTCTGTAGATAACAAATAAATATGTTTTCATTTCTTGGTGTTCTGTTGATGCTAGATTCCATCAATTCTTGAATCAACTTACATTTGTTAATTTAGAAAGAGGTGTAGAAAATAATCATTCTGTACTTTCCAATGACTTACTACTGTTTGCAATATTTGCCACATTTACTGGAGATAGTTAATAGTTCTTTACATTCAACTGTTTTTTCAGCTCATCATGACCCTTTTTGTTGAATACACATACAGCTATTTGACCTTTTCAAGAAGATTCTCCATTTTGCAATTATTCCAGGCACTTTTAAGTTCATTCAATATTCTTGAAATCAAACTTCTTCATATATTTTGAGAATATTACATCCTTCCGCCTTTGAAATTTTGCATGGTTGAGATTCTGCTTTTCATTCTCCAGATATTTTGCTGGCTCAGTATTTCAGCATGTTAATCTTATAAACTACTCTTTGCAAGATCTGGAGAATAAATAAACAGTGACTGTCATTATCATTTTAGTCCTTGCTAGCTTCTCTGATTTCTCTGGTTGTTTGAGAGCAAATACACTCTAGAAAATCTGTATATTTACCATGCAGTTCCCATTCCCCCCCCCCCCCCCCCTTAAATACAGTGTATTTGTGCCCTTTCAATTTTGATACTCTCCACTGTTCTGTTGGTTTTCACCTTCAACTTACAGTTTTGTATGTTGACACAATTGGCATACACATCCATCCATTCACTTTTTTCTTCTTTAAAAAGTTTCCCTGTCTCACATTTTACCAAGACTCTTTCAGACGGTTCAATATTTTGGATATGTCACTTCAAATGACTCATCACACTTTGACTACTTTCATTACGAGATTTCTGTTCTAGGGCAATTCCATGGGAATGTGGACATGGCACTAAAATTTCAAGTTTATTATATTGCAAAAGAATTACTCATTATGTATTACCCATATATTGAAGTTGAAGAAACTCAAAGAATTATATCAATCGGTCAAATATTTCCCGAGAAACAGCTACAAATGTTCACGACAAATTTTCAGTCGTCCAAATTGCTAAAATGCATGCTTAACTTGATATACATTTTTTTTAAAGAAAAATTCTGCTAGCACTTCAGTTAATTCATTTTAAAGAAGCAAATTGGTTCTTCTTCAGTCTCCCATGAGAAAATTTCTATTCCACCTTCAAAAAATTTTTATCACCACCTGAAAGTTCAGCCCTTGAGCCAAGAAAACAAGAAATACTTTTCATTCTGAAGGAAGCAGTGGAGGTAATTTGTTGGGAATCATAATTTTCTAAATTCATCACACCCTGATACTGTACACAGGATGTTGACTTGAATAAACACTGTCATCACATTAAAAAATGTCAATGAAAAGTGTAACGCGAGTTACCATGTAACGCGAGTTACCGGTATGTAACGCGAGTTACCGACTATAAACACAAGTTTCCACCAATGTAAGCAAATTTTAACACTTAATTGAGCTATATCATGGTGAAAACAATCAAATCTAGTGTTATACACACTATGCTGGACTGAAACAAAGGAGAGTAGCCTAATAAACTGTGATTGTATAATACTAGCATCAAGGCCACTGATCACATGCCACATTGAGGAGTGTAGCCAGGCTTTCACTGCATGTGTACATGTACATCCAGCAGTGAACGAGGTTAACCTAAAATTTATCTTCTGAAATTCCTGCATTAGTATTACAGAATTTTTATTACAGAATGCTATAAAGCAGCAAGTGTTGGTTCTAATACTTATTCGGTGGTCTAGTGAAAATGACGCCTGTCCAGAGATCAGGAGGTTGTGGGTTCGAATCCGGCCTGCTCAAGTATGTGTGCCCATGATTTTTTATCATGGCTACTAATCAAACACTGATCAATTCAGTTTTTATTATGTTGATGTAGGGCAATTTGTCAATTAGTTGCAATAATAACATCTCAACGAAAGAATTTCATGAATTTGAATAATTATGCAGTACCCGCTGCATGATATAAGGATTAGAACCAACACTTCTTGTCGGGCGGAAGTTCGGTGGTCTAGTTCCGAGATGATGCCGTCCGGAGATCAGGAGGTGTTAGTTCGAATACTGCTCAAGTATGCATGACTTTTTTTTTTATCATGGCTACTACTAAAACACTGATCAATTGAGTGCTTATTTAAGTTGATGTAGGGTAATAAGCCAGTTCGTAATGACACTGTAGCTCATGTACACATTGGTACAAATGACCTTTCTTTTCTCTCATTTGGTTCGGCACTTCACTCTTTTTCAAAGCGGCATAATGCATAAAACTTGCCCGACATAACAATTTATGGAATTCATGTTCAAAAAAAAGAATGAACTTGCATTTGGATCAGGGGATCAGAATGCTCCCATCAGTTTATAATTTAGCAAGCATCCATTTCATTGTTTTGTATTGAATGCAGTAACAGCTTATTTCCTTTTATATTGCAAAATACCATTCTTGCTGTCAGGTGGATGTGCTGGCAAGCATCATTTAGATAAGGATCACATGAATGATCATCGCATCACAGATGCTTATATCAGTGAATTTACAAACCAAAATGCCTGTTGGTACAAATGAACTTTTTCTGCTCATGCGCAAAGTGGAATTACGAACTGGTCTATTTGTCAATCAGTTGCAAAGAAATAGAGTTTTCAAAAAGACAGGATTTTAATTTTTGAAAGATTGTAGGCTTTTTTGTAAACTTGTCAATAGGGTTTGATACTTTTATGTTTTGTTTTTAAAAGAATTTCAACATCTTTCATTTTTACACTCTGAAAATGATGTACTTATACACCTAAATCATCTGGGTATATAGTGAAACATATTCAGGGTCTCTTTTAGGAGTGAAGGTCTTTTTAGTCTTAAACACATTCTTCTCTATCAATTGGGTTGATTAGTAAAATATTTGTTTAACATTTATTCATTTCACTATGTACTAAGCATCTCTCAAAATATTCAACACAAGATTCAGTGCCATCAGAACAGTTGTATGTCATCAAATTGTGTCACCCTGTGTTAGTGGACATAATGTAACGCGAGTTACCGATATAAAGGCTCCCTACATTTTACCAGGTCATTGTTGCTCAACTTTGATAGTGTTAATTCCTGAGTCCTAACCCACTATCAATTCAAGGTAGGAAAACTTTTATCAGGATTGTCTAGTATGAGGAGACTTTCCAAAAAGAGGCCTTTATAGAATTGACCATGTCCTTTTTGTGTAACGCGAGTTACCAAAATTAAATGATTCAAGAATCCCAACATGTTGGTCCTTTATTTTTCTTTTTGGATTCATTTAGTTGGTGTATGTCTACTTAACCAATGATGAAAAAAGTAACTTGTGGATCCTTCCAATTACAAAGATATTGGCACATTATCCCATAAATGTACCCATTATTTGTAACGCGAGTTACCGTGGAATTGCCCTCTACCATTTTCTCACATCTTGTTCAAACTAGCTGGGTAATTAAAAGATGTTCAGCGTTAACTAAAATTTGCAAGATCTGTGGAATAAAAAGACATCATGGCTTCTACTTTTTCTGCAAGTTGTTTCCTCCAAACTTAACAAACTGTTCTTGGCGGTTCAACTTAAAACATCCACACACTTGCTCTTATTTGTGGAATATGCATTCATTATCTTTCCTAAATGCTCTAGATGGTTTTTCTCTCTACATATTCCTGATAGTTTGTAAGTGTCGTCAGGAAGTGAACTTCAAAGTCTCATGGTTTAAACTTCAATCAATCTTTAAACGTTACTGAATTATTATTTTTGTGTTTGTTTTCTGTGAAGTTCCTCCATTTCCTACTTTCTTTTAAGTTCTTCAAGGTAGAATGTCTTACCTATGATGCAATTCAACCTCTTAAACAATACTTGCAAGATGTATACACGCCATCAACTTTTAAGATTGTCCATAAAGAGGTTTCTGCTCTATTAGTCTTTATCTTTCACGATGGCTAAGTAATTACTGTTGTTCTCACTCCTTGTTAACAATTTGTGGGATCTGTTAATTAAACATTTCTTTTTTGTTCATCTGATTTTTCAGCAACTAACTTTCCTCAGCTGTTTACCTTCAGATGAATTAAGGTTTTTAGTAGTCATATCTACCATCTGCCCATGATTCAAATAGATATCACAAGTCATATGTCTCATGTTAAAGGTCCAGTTTACCTTTGGGAGCAGTGCTTTTGATTTAGCCTCAGTAATATGCAAGTTTCATACAAATGGGTCCCTACCAATCCATGCTTTCTTGGGAATAACTCATCCTCACATCAACCAGATCTAGTTTCTGTGGTGAAACACTTACTTTTATATTAAGTTTTTCATATTGCAATCACTGTTAATTATTATCAAAACATATATTATTGAAGGATTTCAGGCAAAGGGGATCTGAAGGTGTCATTTCTTGTTTTGACATGACCTTTACGATTTACGTAGTAAACCATATTTTAGCAAAGGAAATTTCTGGTTTCTGAGGATTTGCATTCCAGCACATGCATTAGACATGATATGCTTGAACTCTACATCCATTAAAACTGGCTGTAGGCAGCATTTTTCCCTCAGTTGTATTCTTTGGAAGTCACATGTCAAATTCTACTTTTAAGTATATGGCAAGCTTACCTGGTAATTTTGAGCGATGATGAGAGCTTGTTGAGCGCTGCTCCAAGTCCTAGGCTGCAATATAAGTGGGATCAATCACATCTGCACAGGAGCAAAAACTGAGGCTGGCAGCAGTCTTGTGGTTGATTGGTTTGTGTTATCCCTCTTTCATGCTGAAGAGGCTCTCCCCACCAGTAAGAATCTGCAACTAGAGTCTACTCATCATTTCTGAATATAAACTATTCAAGTACCGGGTACCCTTGCACATTTTTTTTTTTTTTTGCGGGATTTTTCACCAAAAAAGTAGGAAAAAGTAGGAAAAAGTAGGATTTTGAGCAAAAAAGTAGGAAAAGTAGGGACAGCAGTAAAAAAGTAGGAAAAAGTAGGAAAAGTAGGGCCACTTGAAAGCCTGCAATTCTTCTAAAGCTGCATGGACCTTGTTCCAGCAAATTATCAAAATTTTGTGATAACTATTAATAGCCTCCTGATTGGGATAATCACTGCATGATTATTCTTGAAAAGTTTTTGTAATTCAAGTGATTACTATTTGACATTTCATAGTTTATACCTACCTATATAGACCAAAGCCATTGTTTATGAGGCTGAAACATTTACATGTATGAACAGAATTTTAAGATTGGAGCTCGCTTCCTGCTGTTTTTTCTGAGATTTTTGAGAACTGAACATTGTGAATTTGACACGCTTTTAAATGTGTTTTATACTATTCTACTCTGAGGTTTTAGCTATATTGTTGCAAAATCCTGTAGTAAATCCTGTGGGCCTGATAACTTAAGTGTGAACTTGTTGAAAAAAATAATTTACCCCCTAGCAGCCCCTCTCACCCATATATTCAATCTGTCCCTACTCAACAGAAAGTATCCAGACTCCTTCAAAACGGCCAAAGTTATCCCCATTTATAAAAAAGAAGATCCCTTAATGGTGAAAAACTATAGACCCATTTCATTGTTACCTGCAATATCGAAAATTTTAGAAAAAGTAGTTTACAAGCGTCTCCACTCGTTCATGATTGAAAATGAAATATTAAATGCAAATCAGTTTGGTTTTAGGAAAGGATTTTCTACCGATTATGCTATAATTAAATCTGTTGATAATATTATTGATGCGCTTACTAAAAAGGAGCACATAATTGGAGTTTTTATGGATCTTAGTAAAGCGTTTGACACTATTGATCATGACATTTTACTTGAAAAATTACATAATTATGGTGTGAGAGGGATTACTCTGTCGTGGTTCAGAAGTTATTTAAGTCATCGAAAACAATATGTTGCATTTAAATCCACTCACTCAACATATTCTAACGTGTTATGCGGTGTCCCTCAGGGGTCTATCCTCGGGCCCCTACTCTTTTTGATTTATATTAATGATATTATTAACTCCTCTCCTCGTTTAAATTTCATCTTATTTGCAGACGACACCAATGTTTTTTATTCCCACAGGGACATTGTAACACTGGTTGATACATTAAATACGGAATTAAGCAATATCTCGAAATGGTTTAGAAGTAATAAGCTTTCATTGAATATTGATAAGACATGTTTTATACACTTTCATACGTTGCAATCCCAACCCACCCTTCCTCAAAGTATTTTTATTGATGATATAAACATTGCTGAGAAACATTCAACCAAGTTCCTAGGAGTGACCCTAGATAGCAATCTATCTTGGAATACTCATGTTCAGAATATTACAACAGCAATATCTAAAGCAACTGGTGTTTTAAGAAGAATAAAATATCTAATTAATGATCAAACTTTAATTATGTTATATAATACTTTATTTTTACCATATGTAATGTACTGTAATATTGTATGGGGCAACAGTAGCAAAACAAAATTGAATACAATTTTTCTTCTCCAGAAAAAGGCTCTTCGTATATGCACACATTCAAATTTTTTGGCTCACACTGATCCCATATTTTATCGCCTAAAAACTTTGAAAGCCCATGATATACATCTATACCTAACTGCCATATTTATGTATAAACACACTCAAAATTTATTACCATTTTTTCATAATACCCTAGTAACCAATGACCATATTCATTTATACCCTACTCGTCGTTCCCATGATTTTCATTTAAGTAATCCGAAGCTTTTACTTGCTCAAAAGTCAATTAGACATCAAGGTCCGGATACATGGAACACTCTTCCTGAGGAGTTGAAACAGTGTGCCTCCTTGTTTTCATTTAAAGCAAACTTAAAGAAGTATATTTTATTACAGTATACTTCAAATACGAACTAAAAACAAACAAATTATACAATTAATGTTGGTCTCCCGATAGCAACAACGCATATCGTCCCCTCTTTCAGTAAACCAATTTTATTATTCTAAATTCCAGCCTATCTGCCATTGTGCACCTTCAAGCACCTGCACACACATTCACCACCACCACCATCACACACTAGAGTTTATTTTCCCCTGCTACTTTCGCAGCAGAATTTATATCGTTACGAATCTAGTACGTCCTTATCTGTTCTTCGGGCCGGCCATCTTTTCAAGCAATGCTTATAATGGCGGCCCTCTGCATAATCGTTTCTTAACTATAAATGCTATTCTTATCACTGCTGCATAGACATGCATATTGTATATTATATTTCTTTCATATCGTTGTTTATGCAAGTCAAAAGACTGTGTTAAATTCATTTTATATATTTCCTACATGTTCATGATAATGTACTTATGTATCGCGGTTTATGCAAGTCAAACGACTCTGCGTTGAATTTACTTTGTATACTTCCTGCATCTTCATGATCATGTAATTTATGTATATTGATTTGCAGAAAATAAAGTATCTATCAAACAAAATCCTACAATGAAACTTTTCCATGTTTTCTGTAATTTACTTTACATGCTGATCTATTACCAAAAACCTGTTGAATGTGAACCTCATTATCAGACATTTTCTTTAAGAGCTGGACAGTCATGTACAAAATGTACCTTAAAGCAAACTATCAACATTTTGTGATATTAATAGTTAGCCTCCTGATCACAAAATATTTACTATTGATTCATGTTTTTCATTGGGATTTACTGCTTCAGTCTGCTTGATTACTCTTGAAGATACTGGTATACTTTTTACATGTATGTACAATTTAAATAATGGGTACTTGACATTTCATAGACCAAAACCATTGTTTTTTAAGGCTTAAACATTTATGAACATGTTTTATTAAACTGATCAATACTGGTAACAGATAACTAAAATTTATCTGCAGTTTCTGTAATTCAGTTCTAATTTCTGTACCAGTTTAGTATAAGAATTTGTAAACAAATCAAACATACAAACAGTTGATTATTGAGTAATTCAAACAATTATCAAATAATTGGAATATAAATTGCATTGTTTAAAAGTTAAAAGATTTATTGAAATATTCATTTCTGAACCTTTAAACTCTCCACAGACTACATGGACAGGTCTCTAGTCTCGTGACTCAGTGTATTAAATGGAATAGTTTATGGATGACTTGTTTATGGATGACTTCTAGATAGCCTGAAATCCATTTAGTAAAATAAAAAAAAAAAACAATCAAATCAAATTCTCAATCAAATCTTCAATTTCTGATGCATTCGTTAACTGGAAAAGAGTGTAATTTAATGAAATAGACTCTGTTTCATATCATTTTGTTGAATACAATTCCGTCTCAGTACAAATGAAAGCTTGGAACACGACTCAATTAAAAATGAAATTTATCTTCAAGTTGGTATTCTAAATGTAAAGTTTCCTGCCTTTTGGTAATCTCATGGATAAAATAGGATTAATTACTGTCAGATCAATGTTCAAATCAATTTAGATTCTTTATTCATGGAGTTTGTTTGTGAAAAAAAGTTGTCTTGGTAAGTTTTCTTTGGATTATTAAGACAAAAAATTGTCTTGTGATCATGTGGACAAACTGTAACGTGAGTTATCGTAACGTGAGTTACCGCTTCACATGACGATACCTGGAGAATGTAAGACAATTTGAATTTTTACCATACTCGGTGATGTATGTTGTTTCACCTAGTCCATGACTTTGACACAATAGACTTTAAAGTCTCTCTGTTTCTTGTTTGAGGAAACTTTTGAATATAAGACATGCCAAATTTTTGCATGTCTAAATTATGTAACGTGAGTTACCAACATTTGTAGTGTTTTTTCTCATAGTTCTCATAAGAGTCTGTGGATGTAATGTTGCTGTGAGGTAGGATGGAGGTGCATGATACTCATTCACATATAGTAACTCATATCACTAATTAGGTTTTAAGGATATTGATCTCAACGACCTAATTTTGAGTTCAAAATGTAACGTGAGTTACCGTGGAAATGCCCAGTACAATTAATATGTGGAAATACAGTGGAATGCAAGTGTAGATAGTTTAAGTTTATATTGCATAAGATATTTGTTTCATTGGCTCTGGCTGTGGCTTTTCTCCATAGGAAGAATGTGGGGTACCAGTTAAATTTCATTGTTGTTGTTGTGATTTATAATCAACATCATTATTGTTGTCACTGTTATTGTCATACGGTGCACTTCTGATAAAACGGACACAGTTACAGCAAAATTCTTGTTGCAACTAAGTAAAAATTCAGGTCCCAAAATTATCTGTACATCTTTGCACACTTTAATGTTCGGCTATTTTGATAAAACAAGGGAAAACTTCTGGTCCTGAGGACTGTGTTGTAATGAGAGTCGTTTGTAATCACTGCAATCTTCATTCTTGGAGTACTAATTGCAACGATTTGTTTATGTTCAGTTCCCAGGTGTGCTGAGTTATTGTGTGTCCAAATCAGCCCTGGATCAGTTAACACGATGTTGTGCTCTTGGTAAGTTACAATCCTTTCTCTTTTTTTTTTTCTTTTTGCTTGGTTGGTTGATTTTAAAGTTTGAAATGCACAGTCTTGTTTCTACTGTGAAGTCTCTTCGATGAATTATGAGAATGCTACTTGCTCACTGCGGCTACTGTCATAATGCATTTTATGTACTAGTAATGGGTTTAAGAATGTAGCCAATCTAAAATGCTTAAATGAGTCACCTACACATGTACATGCATGCCCTCTGTATAAATTTATTTATTTATTTATTTATTTATTTATTTATTTATTTTGGCTAATGTATGTGAGTGCAAAATGTGTGACAAAAAGAGCATATTTATAACTTCACAGCAGCATGTTATTTTGTAGCAGATTACTGATTGCTTTGATTCACATGGTCGTCTGCACTACCAATCGAAGAGCAGCCTCATGGTATTACAATACAGGGTTTTAGTAGCTGATATCATAGTCCATAGACCCATTCTATAAAACATAATGCACAGGTTTAAGTTTGTAATGTTAGTGAAGATGTGAAATTTTTGTGGTACAAAGGTGAACTTCAATTCTTTGTGCTAATTTTAGCTAGCGCATATTCTATACCTGCCAAAATACCTTCACAATTTTCTCTGCATATCATGAATGGGTTGACAACTGCACAGTGCGCATTCAAGAATCCACAAATATATTTTTGAGCCGCTCTGCGCGAAAAATTAATCGCAGGAAAATATCGATGTTTATAGTATTTACAGTATTTGGCAACATGAACTTGACTCACCCTCATGAATGTTGCACAACTGTAAATGCGTAGATTGTGCTACAATGTATGTCTCCACTAAACACACTTTCATCTGTGAATTATTTGCATAATGTTATGTCAGTGAACTGCTTTATAGGATAGGTCTTCTTCACAGATGTGACTGTTGCAAATGAAGTAGCAAACACATTTTTTTTTTTTTTTCATCTGTGTAGTAAGTTCACTCTTTAATGCTCATGCCAACATCTAATCCTCCTCTGTTCTTTTTTCTTCTCCTTTTTTTTTCTTCACAGATTTGGCAGCAAAGGGAGTCCGTGTCAATTCTGTGAAGTAAGAACCCCTTCAATGCACACTTAATATATCTTGTTAGATGGCGAGTGCTAATGACTAGTTTGGAAAATTATTGCAACGGAGTTTTGATGTTAGGCAGGAGGATTTGGAGTAAAAAAGAACGCTACATGTATATGAATCAATGTGGACAGTGGGAAATTTCAGTGACAAGAGTCTGCTAAATGCCACTGCTCTGTATGACAGAAAATGTGTTTTGTGCTCAGGGAAAATGAAAATCTTATTGGAACAATGAAGAGGAAGAAGTTTTTATCTCGTCAAAATTTATGTCAAGGACAGTTTTGCCTAAAGAAAATCACTTTTCTTGATTCTACTCGAGAGCTGGTAATATTTATGCGTTAGAATGAGAGACATTCCAAAAAGCAACCAGGGAGATACTAATGTGTAAACATGCATCTCAGTGGGCAGTCATCATTCCAAAATCAAAGTGCCTCAAATATTCCTTTGTTAGGACAAGGAGAGATAGCAATCTAGTTCATACCAAAATAGGAGAGACCACAATAATTTTCTTATCTCAACAAGATGTGATAAGGACAGACAAAGTAAGTAGGGGCAATAATGATAATTTTTTCCAGAAATTTCCTCTGATACTTACAAATCTTGTCATATCTGTGTGGGTCATAACGGGGTTCAGCTGTATTAACTCTTTTACAATTTACAATGTATGTGCCATGTTGTGAACCCCCTGTGTGCCACATTTTTCTGAGATACCAACGTAGTCATGATTTGAGAAAACATTCTGTTTTTCAAATGTATGTAACTTCTATTTAGATTTCTGTTAAATTGGACATGTAGTAAGCAAAGTTGTAGAAAAAATATCAAGCTTTGCTTTGATGAAAATTGTTTGACAGATCGATGATTGTTTTTCATTAAAATGACCAGTATCTACAGTACTGTAAAGACATGGCTTAGAAACTTAGATTTTCCACGCAAATTTAACAGAAAACACTGTGTGATAGTCATTCACCACATAAAATTCAAGCTATGTGTCAGACGAACGGAAGCGGGAGAAAAGCTTTCTTTGTACTGCGGCAACTGGAGACTTTTCGATTAGTTTGGGCGGGTTTGTGGGTGTGAGCAGAATATGCGAAGTTGGCACGCTGTTGACTGCATTGGACATGCGAACGTGGCGCATGAAGAGTTTTGAAAGAGCCTCCAGGAGTACCAAGGTTACTTGTAACTTCTGTATGCATGAAGGCAGGCAATGAAGAATAGTGTGGAGATCTATTAGGGAGTACAGTGTCATCAATGAGCAGGTGCGATGGGATAGACTATCAACTCTTTATGTGCCGCGTTCGCACGTCCGGCTCAGTCGACGGCCTGCCAACTACGCATGTTCTGCTCAACAAACAAAGCCGCCAAAACCGATCGATAAATCGCTAATCCCGCGGTACAATCAAAGCGTTTCTCGCGCTTTTGTTCCTCTCACATACGGCTTGCATTCTATGTGGTGATTGACTATCAAGCAGTGTTCCCAACTAGATTTGCGTGTACATTCTAAGTTTCTGTTACTATTTTATGTGCAAAAGTCATGCCTTTACAGTAATGTAGCAACTGGTTATTCAAAAGAAAAATTGAAAATAGAATTGTTATACATGGTATATAGAAGCAAAGTTTGACATGTGAATTCCTCTTTAACTTTGCTCACTATTATCAGAAATTTGTAGAAGTTATACAAATTGGAAAAACAGAATTCTTTCTCAAATCATGACTACCTTCGTGTCTCAGAATAACGTGGCACACAGGGGGTTTTCACCATGGCACATAAAGAGTTACTAGATGGAGAAAAAATGATATGCTGAGTACATGATTCTTGTGTTTTAGTCCACATAATAGAGTAATCAAAAGGTGGGAGTAATCATTGGTATGTTTAAAGGCATAATTTACCATTTGCAGAAGAAACAAAAACCCAGCATTAGTGCTTTAAAATAGTTCTAAATTATGAGCTGGGGGTAGAAACAACCACTTCAAGAATTTGAATCCATATAATCAATGTTAAGTATTGTTAAATACACAAAATGTGAACAATGCTGCAGTTATAATGAAAATGTTTCCACACTAAACCTTCTGCAGTTATGGTTTTATGAGAAAAATACTGATGTCTCCTTATATTTTAGGCTTTATTGCAAAAATTTGATGGTAGAATGTTTTTTGAAACAACAGACCTACACATATGCATATTTATAATCACTGCTCCCAAAGGTAAACAGGACCTTTAAGATATTGTCATTTTTGTGTCACTGTCGATGATGAGGTGTGATCCTGATGATGATGATGTAATAAATCACTCCTGGTCTATAGTAAAGCACCGCTTATAAATGGGTGTGTCTCTCTGAAACCATCCTCCTCCCCCCAGCCCTGGAGTCACCATCACCGAGCTCCAGAAGAGAGGTGGTCTCAGTGAAGAAGCCTACACCAGTGTGAGTAAACTCTGGAAGAGGACAGAACAAGTAGGAGAGGGTGATGGTCCTAATCTTTCACAACACCAAATCCATGGATTTTGATAGACGTCAAATATAATAGGAAGACTCTCTTTTCCCCTCCCCATCTGTGATATAGTCTTCATTTTTGCATGACCTATTTTTCTTTTCCACACATACTCCCAAATATCTTAAAGAGCAGCCA
Source organism: Diadema setosum (assembly GCA_033980235.1). Taxonomy (NCBI): domain Eukaryota; kingdom Metazoa; phylum Echinodermata; class Echinoidea; order Diadematoida; family Diadematidae; genus Diadema; species Diadema setosum. The sequence continues at coordinate 12,834,884 of CM067076.1, forward strand.
CAAAGTGTATATGACATATTCATTTTAAGGATAACATTTCTGTGTTTGTTATTGTTTCTTCATATTTATGTGGTTTTCTTTCAAATTCTTGTTAAATGGGTATACAGTTATCTGGTTATTAGTATTGCTTCATCATAATTCTATATATGTTCAGTCTCTTGTACTTATGCGAGCAAGGCATCCTGAGTTCTTTTGTTTTCTTTTTCTTTGATTATTCAAAAGAAAGTTTGTTCACAGTGTCATTCACACCGCATTACTGTATGTTTTTTCTTTGCACTCAATGATCAGTTCTTGGAAAGGAGCAAAACGACGCATGCCCTGGGGCGCCCAGCACAGCCTGAGGAGATAGCTGAGTGCATCGCCTTTCTTGCTTCTGACGCCTCCTCCTTTGTCACCGGAGTCACCTTGCCTGCAGATGGCGGCAGACATGCTATGTGTCCACGATAAGGAGTGCAAAACAGAGCAAAACAAAAGCTATGTGTGCTGCCAGCCATTTTGTCAAATTTTTTTGTGCCATGAGGGAAGCAATGGAGTTATGTATTGGAAGGAAGGAGGATGACATAATCTCATCAGAAGCTCGTCTTGGGAGATTTTGGAGGTTTGATGTGTTGCATGTGCCTGCTTGATGTGAAACAACAAAGAATCTGTTAGCTGGGTCCTGGGAAAGCAAAGTGAGCTTTGGATACTTATTTGTATGTGATGCCATGTCGTTTTTTGGAGTACAGCGTATCATCCAGCTGAGGTGACCAATTGCGTCCAGTTGTCTACTTTGACACAGAACTACCCTTACAAAAAAAATTGCTATGGTATACCATAAAAATACCATACAATGTATGGTACCATACCATAAATGGTATTGTATGGTATCATAGACTTATACCATTCGAATACCATATGAATACATCACAAATACCATAGCACAAATACCATATACCATACATACACCATACACATATACCATACACATACCATAACACATGTACCATCCATATACCATACATATACCATACAAATACCATACATCTCATTTACATTTTTGGGACAAATTTATGCAAATTTATGCTACCATACATCTACCATAAAAAAATACCATACAGTTACCATATAACCACCATACACTTACCATATATTGTTAACCATACATCTACCACAGAACCACCATACACTTACCATATATTGTTAACCATACATCTACCACAGAACCACCATAAATTTACCATATAAACACCATACAGATCCAGCAAGCAGCATATACCTACCATATAACTACCACACATCTACCATATTACCACCATACACCACCACCAAAGCACCATATATCATCATATAGCTACCACAGAAGCACCATATAATTACCATACAACCACCATACACCAACCAGCAAAGCACCATATACCTACCATATAACCACCATACAGCTACCACAGAAGCACCATATAGTTACCATACAATCACCATACACCATCCAGCAAAGCACCATATACCTACCATATAACTACCACAGTAGCACCATGTACCTACCATATAACCACCATACACCTACCACAGAAGCACCAGATACCTACCATATAACCACCATACAGCAACCATAGAAGCACCACATATTTACCATACAACCACCATACACCATCCAGCAAAGTACCATATACCTACCATATAACCACCATACAGCTACCACAGAAGCACCATATAGTTACCATACAACCACCATACACCATCCAGCAAAGCACCATATACCTACCATATAACTACCACAGTAGCACCATGTACCTACCATATAACCACCATACACCTACCACAGAAGCACCAGATACCTACCATATAACCACCATACAGCAACCATAGAAGCACCACATATTTACCATACAACCACCATACGCCATCCAGCAAAGCACCATATAACCACCATACAGCTACCACAGAAGCACCACATATTTACCATACAACCACCATACACCATACAGCAAAGCACCATATATCTACCACAGAAGCACCATATACCCACCATAAATCTACCACAAAAACATCATACATCTACCATAGGAGAACCATATATATACCATAGCGGTATCATACATGTACCATATAACCACCATACATATACCAAGAAGCACCATACACCCACCATAAATCTACCATAGCGGTATCATACATGTACCATATAACCACCATACATCTACCATATAACCACCATATATCTATCATATAGCCACCATACATTTACCTCAGAAGCACCATATACCCACCATAAATCTACCATAGCGGTATCATACATGTACCATATAACCACCATATCCCGAAAAGCACCATATAACAGCCATACATCTACCATACAACCACCATATATCTATCATATAGCCATCATACATCTACCATAGAAGCACTGTGTGGTAAAAGCATGGTGATTTTGTGGTAGATGTATGGTGGTTATATGGTCTATGGTGGTTATATCCCTAATAGCAGAGACACATCTTAAAAACGTCTTAAAGACGTATTTTCCTGACCTGTAAGTTGTCTTAAAGACGTCATATAACGGCGCAAATAAGACGAAAACTTGCACCAAAGCGAGACGTCGTGATGACGTCATATTTTTACGTCATTACCACATCTTACTGGTCATGAAATGACGTATTTGAGACGTTATTAAGACCAGTAACTGACCAAAATATGACGTCTGAAAGACGTAATTCTTAGCTGTCACTGGTCATGACAAGGTGTCTTTAAGACCAGTTACTGACCATAATACATTGTATGACATGTTTAAAACATAATTCACACATTTAAATGGGCATGAAAAGACGTCATTAAGATGTATTTAAGACCTGTTACAAGTCATGACAAGACGCCTTTACGGCATATTTTGGACATGTTACTGGTCATGAAAAGACTTCATTAAGATGTGTTACTGGTTAGAATAAGTCGTAATACTCTGAAAACATTTTAAAATGTATAAATGTTCACAAAGATGTCTGTGTGATATCATTACGGTGTCAATAATTGTTTATTTTAAATTCTATTTATCATGTAAAATGAGTGGGACAGCATTAATGCATCAAAAAGACAGATTGTTCTATGGTTACAGTATATCAATGTATAATTTACAGTACTCAGTGTAATGAGCATACTTGTCTTACAACTACACCTGTCAAAACCACCTCATAAACTAACACTCAATCACTAACACAAGACAAAGACTACAATACTGCATCAAAAAATTAAATGTACACAAGTTAATCAGAAACGTATTTACATAATTCAATCATGAACACAAGAAAAACACATACATTCTATATCTTGAAAAAAGGAAAACATTTTTAAAAATACACTTTGCTGTTAACATAGCAGTTTCCAAGCACATGTATTGAAGGTCTAACTAGTATATTGCTTACTAGAATCAACTGAAAGACCTGAAAATTTACACATACAGAGTACACTGTAGAATAATTTAACCACCCCCTCCAAAAAAAAAGACCAGTATTTTCAACATTTGGATTTCAATATGCAAATTTCTTATGAATTTTAGGGAAAGTTGGAATTTCATCTAAAATCAATGAAAAATAGAACTCCTTCAGGTTTTCTGTAGAAAAAAAAAAAAATCTTCCAAATGATGTAATTGATATCCATGACACAAATTCGTACAAATTTTGCACATTTCCTATTTTCCTTTGTTTTTTGTTTTTACAGAATTTTCTGTTTTTAAAAATGAAAAGGGAAAATCTAGCCATACTTACTTTAGACAATAATAAAATATAATTTTAAAAACTGTATACCCCCTTGCCCCCAATGTCACTGGAGGGGGGTGATAACCCACAATTTCAGAACATGAAATGGCGGTTCTCCACAAGACTGAGCATAGAATTCATGTTATTGCTGGTATAGTCTGTTACTGTTTCACCTTCCAAAGCTCTGATAAAAACTTCCAATTTTTGGCTTGATAAAATATCCACGTGTATCAAACATTTTGAAAGCCTCTCATAAAAAGCTTATCATACGATTGACAATCTGTAGATGTCTGAATTTTCACACTGTAACATTGGCAATTCGCCGGGGCAGCGGCTGAGCTGCTGCAAGCAAGAGCACAGAAGTGCAGTCTCAACTGCTCTGTGTTGGTTGTATACCTGCTGCGATGTGGCGTGTGAGAGCCATATGACAGGCGTAGAAGTCCGCATTTCACTGACTGTATATTAGGGAGTTAAGATTGCACCTTGACATAGTCGACATGAACCGATGGCGTCATTAAAGGCTACGTTTACATGGTGCAGTGGACGACGTTCACCCGTCTGAGATGACGTGAAATTGGCGGGTTAGGAGTGAACACATCGACGTACTGTTGAGAGCGAGGCACATGCGCAGTAGCCCTTTCGTTGCAGGCAGACATGATCTCGACTCCGTCCACTAGTGCATGTTCACTGAAATCTTAAACTCCCTATTGGGAAACCACACACAAGTAGACGTGCAAACTACAATAGGTTGTGGGTGTTGACTTTTGTTCCAGCCTTTTTGTAAAATTGTTTATTCCACACTGACGTAGTAATTTCCATTGGATGCTTCCTTGGAGACAAGATACAGCTAGTACAGGGTGCTGAGTAAAGCTAGCTTGTTACTTGCGAATTTTGTCACGGGGCTTGCTCTGGATCCTGAAATGACCAGTCATGTTGGGGATGCCACAGCTGGTTGCTGGACTTAGAGTGCTGGGAAAAGAAGGGGATGTGAAATGAAGATTTGAAATACTGGTGGAACTTCTTTTTGCTACTATAAATTACATCTTAGCCATATACTGAGTATCAACACAAGAGTTTTGGGTCAATTTAACATGAGTCACAAAATTAATGCTCATCTAAGTTAACATATTCATTACTCTTCTTACCCATCATTGCTAATTTTCTAGGGCAAGGTGCTAGGTAAGCATGTGCCGGCTTGCCCTGGGCAAGTCAAAGTCGGGCAAGTGTTGTGGAGCAATGGCAAAAACTGATTGCTCAAATCAAGCAAGGAAAATTCTCAAAGTAAGGTGGATTTTTTTTTTCTTAATATTCCTCAAATGCCATTATGCAGTTAATGAATTTGATCCTATCAAGGTAGGACAAACTGATCATCCAAATGGATGACTTGGTACTCTCTAGTTACTAAAATCTTCACACAAAAGTATATGTTTTCATTGGCTTATACTCTTCATAATGATCTGACTTTGCAAGGAGAGGAAATTTGTGAAAACTTTTCAGATTTACCAAAACTATCTTTGTGCTTTAGAATCAGTAATGTGATAATCACCTGATTCTTCTATTGCTGATGGTTGCCTCCAACATGGAATCCACACCTAATCTGTTGCCTTTTGACACCTCCTGGTGGCTATTTCATGATTTTCTGTGCCAGAGATAAAAGTGAAAAAGGTGATCCAAATTGTGACTGAGACCACACAAGACAGTACACAAGTGCCATTCATCTACCAATATTTCTTGTGAGCAATGGAGAGTGATTCATGGGCTATGGATCACTTTCCAAGAAATATTGGAAGATGAATTAAGCTTTAGAGGCTTATATTTTTCCCTTTCTATTCAATAAAAAAAACAACTAACGATTCAAAGATCCATGTATTCATTAAGCAATAAAAAGCAAGTTACAGAAAACAATACATTTTCTATTACAAATATCAGTCTAAAATTCATATCTACAGTCTCTTTAAATCAAATTATAGGTAGGCACACTTTTTGGAGTATAAAAGTGGGGATAATCAAGCAAGTTGAAAGCAAGCTTCACATAACACATTTCCATCATATGAATACATTGTACATCATGTATGACAAAAAAAAAAAAATGAATTAATCTATTCTGCACATATTTTTGTTGAATATTAATTGAACTCAAATGCTCTTTCACTGAAAATGATGTGAATCCTAGCATATTGCAAAATACAGAGTCATAAGTGCACTTATTTGCCTCTTGAGGGTCAAATCAAATGCAAATTTTGCATGTCGATTTTATGCTTATATTACGTACTACCACGGTCATTACTGTATATGTTGTCAATAGATTTTTTTTTTTTAAACATGTAAAATTGTCCCTCTGGGGGGGAGGGCAACTGCCACTGAAAGGTGGACACCATGCTCATTCAACAAAACATGTAAAAGATTTTTTTTCACGGTCAGGCAATGCATGCGCGAACAGTGGAAAGGGTATCAAAATCACAGAAATTTTGAAAAAAGGGTTCGCTTTTCAATAGCTCGATATGTGTTCAGGGAATATATTTTACAACTCATGAAAATCTGAATACGGATACTTCATACGGTGGAAAAAATCGAAGGGTCATTACCGGTACTCATTTAGGGTCCATTTTGAAAGTTCATGAACGAGCATGGTGTCCACGTTGCAATGGCAGTTGCCCCCCGCCCCCGGGATTGTAATTGATGGTGATGAATTATGGGTGCTTGTGTGGTATCATACCTGTGATGTACAAAACCCAAACAAGCCATGATGTCCAGCCTCCAGGACTCAGGGTCAGGGGCTCAGAGGGAGCATTGGTCATCATCATACATGTGCCTTTCTCAACATGAGTGGTAGGGCAGGCTGGTACATGCGTCTCGCATCAGTTCTGCCCTACGTACACGTACGAAGCTCCCATTTGTTGCCGACAAGTGTACAAATGTAGTTCATGTCATGGCTCCTCCAGTCGCCCTCCATTCCTACAAGCACTTTTCATGCTCACTGCTAGCAGCCATACCTTTAAATATGAAATTAAAACAAACAAATTGACAAAAACGATTTCATTACTTCACTGGAAAGTATGAGTTTTGAAAAAAAAAGCCACTTCCTGCATTTAAATTGCCACATCAGCAAAAGTAAATTTGTTTCATGTGCTGTATTTTTATAAAGTTCCGTGTTCTCTATAAATTTCTTAAAAGCCTCAATCAACATTGGAAGGCAGTGTCTAACAATGTTCAATCCAAAATTGTTGAATTGTACTTATCTAAAGTTTCATTATATAAATCAATGTAGATTGCAAGAATTCTTATAGAGAACCAATATTAACGAAAACATTTTGAATCAGCAATGTGTCAATAGGCCTCCAAAATCCAAATGCAAATTTGACAGTATTCTGCACATAAATAGTAGTAGCATTATGTTTAATTAGTATTAAATTTGCATTCAACATTTCTAGGGTGTTATGTTTCCAGTTCCTCCTTTTTATCCACGAAACATCACCACATACTTGCATGACAACAAAGTTAAAGAGAATTCATTTTTAAAATAGATTTTAACAATGAACACTATAAAGGCTTCATTTAGACAAATACATGTAGCAGGATAACATGATATATTATTTATTTTGCAATCGCAATGTCACTCATTTATCATTATTACTGACAACTGATATATGAACACACAATCTTCTTGAGTACACACAGCCTCATACTCACAGGCTGTATAACACACTAATATGCATGGGTTAGACTGCTTTGTGTTCCATGTGGGCCATGGGCTCTGACCTTGTCCTTGTCTGTAAGAATTGTAACATTGTCATTGACAGTGTCAACGACAATAGATTAATTGTGACAATGAATAATATCCTGCCAGTACTATAAACCTTCAGTGAAGCCTTAATTATGTTGAACTTGGATTTTTGTTTAGGTAACACATGTTATGACTTATGTAGGACCTACACTGTACAATGTAGTTGGAAGTTCCGTCTTTGTATTTTGTAATGCCACAGTAGATCTTGATTATTACGGCAAAATTTAGGAAGAATCTTGCAAGTCCTAACAAGCACAATCCTGTCAAGCACAGTCCTGAGCCGATTCCAGTTAGAATATTGTTTCCTTTGATTTATGGTTGCATCCTTTCTTCTAACCAGCTAAAGTAACGAGCTACATCGGTACATTAGTATAGCCTGCATATTCAACACACCGATCGATCTTGATCACTTAAGTCGATTATTTCTGCGTAAGCGGGCTTAACAAACTTGCAGTTGCACTGTAAATTACTGCAGAATGTGATTTCATTTTGACAGAAACTGCCCCCACATCTATGTTGGTTACCAATTTAAGCACTAACTGCGACCAGCAGCCCCATACGCATAGTGTATGCATGGGGCTGCTGGTCGCAGTTAAGCACCAACACAGAAAATCATCTATGGGACTGTGGGAGTAAAAAGAATATTTGCCGAGTGCGAGTGGAGGGAGAACGGGCATCATATAAATTCTTACCGAATTTGACGTAGAATTGTTAGTTCTTTGATGAAACCGGCCTCTTCAGCGAACAGATGCTTTTATGCAGTTCACCTTTCCACTTCCAGTCTCCAAATTTGGCATTCAATCTCCGATCTTTCGAGACGTGTCCTTAGATCGCTTGCGTTGGGGACATCTAACGGTTACAATTCGAAATGGCACTGCGCTGCGCGCTGGCAGTTAACGTACGAGCTCTGCTTTTTAATTTTGGCGCGCACGGCCAGGGGATGGCATAGCGCCAGGAAGGGGACTACTAGTATATGGCTATGGCAGGGCTCGACACTAACTTGTATTTTTGATGGCCCGATCGGGCCACCAAAATCATTAATTTTTATTTTTTGGTGGCCCGAAAGTAAAATCTGGTGGCCCGAAAAAAAAAAATCAAGAAAAACATAAATACTAAATCGGTCCTACTGAACATAGAAAATGAAATATTAAGTATTACTCAAGTGATACATGTACCCATGTCTAAAATAAATGAAGAGAAAATTCAATCATCTTACCGTTATTCTGAGTTCTAAGATTTAGCAAATAGGCTTATAGATTATTATAAAAGTTGATGCCTATTTAGGTGGTCAAAACTTACGTTTGAAACGATAGAGTGGGAGCATTTGCAGACATTTGTGAACATCCGACATCTGTTTTGGCATTATAAAGAGCTGGAAGTTACCGTTATTCATTTCTGATTGTAAAACCAATTATCCAACATTTACTAGTACTTTTGTTTGTTTGTTTTTTTCAAATGTAAAAGCAAAGAACTGACATTCATTTTCGCATCTTACGGAGCTGAATGTTATCCTTATTCATTTCTGAACGTGAAAGCAAACATCCCGATTTATTGTAGCATCTAACTTTGAGCCGATTGATACCGTTAATCATTTCCAAATGTAAAAGCAACAATCTGTTATTCATTTTAGCATCGTACGGAGCAGAATATTACCGTTATTCATTCTAAAATTAAAAAAGCAAACATCCAACATTTGTTTTATTATCGTACGGAGCCGAATGTTATTGCTGTCCACTTCCGAAAGTGAAATGAATTACCTGACAATTTAGCATTGTACGGAGCCGAATTTTAATGTTTTTCATTTTTGAACGTCAAGGCAGACATCAGACTTTAAAGGACAAGTTCACCTTCATAGACATGTGGGTTGAGTGAACGCAGCAATATTAGTAGAACACATCAGTGAGAGTTTCAGCAAAATCGGACAATCCCTTAAAAAGTTATGAATTTTTGAAGTTTCTGCTCAGTCACGGCTTGATGCAAAAGAGTATACCATGGCTTGTGATGTCACATGAGTACAACGATATAAAGAAAGAATAAAGAAAATTCAACATATTCAATTTTTTTTTTTTTGCATAACAAAAGAACACTCCACTTCTCTCTTTCAGAAGGCAGGGGGAATAATTTTACCCTTAAGCAGCAAGTCGAAGAAATGTGCACTTTATTAATAAAGTAAAGTTTTGTGAAATTCTCTTTTTATTTTCCTTATATAGTTGTACGTATGTGACATCATACACTGTAGTAGTCTTCTCTTCCAGCAGTGACTGCGCAGATACTTAAAATATTCGTAACTTTTGAACAGATTGTCCAATTTTCCTCAAACTTTCACTGATGTGTTCTACTAATATTGCTGCATTCTCTCAATCCTTATGTATATGAAGGTGGACATGTCCTTTAAATGTTTTACCATCAAACGCAGCTGAAAGTTACTGTTATTCATTTCGAAATGTAATAGCAAATATCCGACATTCATTTTAGCATCGTATGGAGCAGAATATTACTGCTATTCACTTCCGAACGTAAGAGCAATCATCTGACATTTATTTTAGCATCTTCCTTAGCCGAATGTTATTGCTATTTGCTTTCGAAAGTAAAAGCAAACATCCGACATTTATTTAATCATCATTCGGGGTTGAATATCATTGTTATTCATTTCCGAACGTCAAAGGGCAATGGATCATTCGACATTTATTTTAGCATCTTCCGCAGCTGATCTGTTATTGCTATTTATTTCAAACCTGAACGTGAACATCAGGTATTTAGTTTACTATGTACAGTGATCTATGGAGTTGAATATTATTGTTGTTCATTTCCGAACGTCAGAGCAAAATTAATATCCGACATCTATTTTAGCATCATCCGGAGCTGAATGTTGTTGCTATATACATTCGAACATAAAAGCAAACATGAGACATTATTCTTATTCACCTGAACGTGAACATCCGGTATTTATTTTACTATCTATATGGAGTTGAATATCATGTTTATTCATTTCCGAACGTCAAAGGGATCATTCGACACTTACTTTAGCATCTTCTGGAGCTGAATGTTGTTGTTATTTACTTTCCAACGTAAAAGCAAACATCCGGCATTTATTTTCTCATCGTACGGAGTTGAATATTATTAGTATTCATTTCCGAACGTCAAAGCTAACATTCCACATTTTTTCAGCATGTTCTGGAGCCGAATATTATCCTTATTCAATTCCGAACGCAAAACCAAACATCCGACACTTCTTTTAGTATCATACGGAGCCGAATATTACCGTTATTCATTTCCAAAATAAAAAGCAAACATCCGGCATTTATTTTCTCATCGTACGGAGTTGAATGTTATTAGTATTCATTTCCGAACGTCAAAGCTAACATTCCACATTTATTTCATCATCTTCTGGAGCCGAATGTTATCCTTATTCATTTCCGAACGCAAAATCAAACATCCGACACTTATTTTAGTATCATACGGAGCCGAATATTACCGTTATTCATTTCCAAAATAAAAAGCAAACATCTGACATCATTTTAGCATCTTACGGAGCCGATTGTTACCGCTGTCCATCTACAAAAGTAAAGGAAATTATCCGACATTTTGGTGGCCCGATTGGGCCACCAAAATCTTCGTTCTGAAATGTTGGTGGCCCGACGCGCGTTTTTGGTGGCCCCGGGCCACCGGGCCACCGGTAGTGTCGAGCTCTGGCTATGGCATGTAACAATTCTCCATTTTGACACGTATTTTAGATTAACTAAGGTTTGGTAAATGATTTAGAGTGAAATATGTACATATGCAGTAAACTTTAACCCTTTTATACAACACGTCTAGATTAGGTTAATAAATGACGTGAAATTGACGTCTTTATCTGGTTGCGGAAATGCAATAGATCTGGTCAAAAAGCGACGTAAAACTAGTGACGTCTTAATTCCGACATGAAAGCAGGAGAAAAACACTGGTAATTTATTGGTCAATAACTGACGTAAATGTCACAGCATACTATTCTAGTTGTGCATTTCATTCGCCGTTGAAAGTCGTCATAAAGATGTCGTATATGTCGTAACACGACGTATGACCAGTTGACCTGTTTACGACCAATAAAAGACGTTTTTTTTTTTTTTTTTGCGACGAGTGTCTGCTATCACTAAACAGTATCAGGGATGGTGAATGGTCGTCATATAGAACATGTATGGTGGTAATATGGGGTATGTATGGTCGCTATATGGTGTATGTATGGTGGTTATATGGTGTATAAATGGTAGATATATGGTATTTCTGTGGTAGATGAGTGGTGGTTATTATGGTGTAGGTATCATGGCGGTCATGATGGTAGCTGCATGGTGCTTCTGGGGTAGTTTTATGTATGGTGATTATATGGTAGAAGTATATGGTAGTATTTGGTAGATGTATGATACTAATATGATATATGTATGGTGCTTATATGGTGTATGATGGTTATATGGTAGGCATATGGTGGTATGGTTGCACCATTTACCCACCATAGAAGTTATAGAACCACCATGCATACACCATAAACACCATACATATAAATCATACTTCGTTCATATAATTACCATATATCTACCATAAACCAAAACAGCTAACACAAATGACGCATTAATCTGCCACAGATATCTACCACAGTCACCATACAATGTTCCATGTTAGCACCTAATATCTACCATATAACTACAATGCATCTATTACCATCATAGAACCAACACTATACTTAACAGCCATATTTTGTTCACATGGTTAATTACCTGTATGAAAACAAAAACCGAGTCATGAAAATAATGTAGAACAATAAAAAAAATATTTTAATATATATGAGCTGCATAGAGAAGTATATATAACAGAAATGTCTGTATGTACCATATTCACCATATTCTACACCATACGGTATATTGTAGAACAAGCATCTACCATACAGATGTACCATACGCGATCTACTCACCATAATATATACACCATGTGATATACCATAGAACAAGCACCTGTCATACAAATGTACCATATTTATTCTACTCACCATGATTAACACTATGTGGTATACCAAAGAACAGGCATCTACCATAAAGATGTACCATATTCATTCTATAATTCTACTCGCCATCATTTACACAATGTGGTATACCATAGAACAAGCATCTACCATACAGGTGTACCATATATATGCATTCTATGATACACTATAAATTTACACCATGTGGTATACCATATAGAACAAGCATCTACGATATTCATTCTACTCACCATATATTTACACCATGTAGTATACCATAAGACACGCATCTACCATAGAGATATACCATATCCATAAATCTGCTCGCCATATATTTACACCATTTGGTATACCATAGAACGCATATCTACCATACAGATGTACCATGTGCACTTTATTCACCATAAATTTGCACCATGTGGTATACCATAGAACATGCATCTACCATAGAGATATACCATATGCAGTCTACTCACCTTGTATCTACACCATATGGTGTACCATAGAACGCATATCTACCATACAGATGTACCATATGCACTTTATTCACCATAAATTTGCACCATGTGGTATACCATAGAACATGCATCTACCATAGAGATGTACCATATGCAGTCTACTCACCTTGTATCTACACCATATGGTGTACCATAGAACGAATATCTACCATACAGATGTACCATATGCACTTTATTCACCATAAATTTGCACCATGTGGTATACCATAGAACATGCATCTACCATAGAGATGTACCATATGCAGTCTACTCACCTTGTATCTACACCGTATGGTATACCATAGAACAAGCATCTACCATACAAATGTACCATATGCACTTTATTCACCATAAATTTGCACCATGTGGTATACCATAGAACATGCATCTACCATAGAGATGCACCATATGCAGTCTACTCACCATGTATCTACACCATATGGTATACCATAGAACAAGCATCTACCATACAGATGTACCATATATGCAATATTCCCACCATATATTTATACTATATGGTATACCATAGAGCAATCATCTACCATAGAGTTGTACCATAGATTTACCATACACCATAGAGCCATACCATACATGTACCATACAATTTTTTTTTGTAAGGGTATGCTGTAATCGAATGAATGGCAACGTAATAAGTAGCAAAGAGAGCAAACCGTTTGCCACCCCCCCCCCCCCACCAGCTTGTGTGATCAAGTATGCTTAGACTATTACCTGTCATGATGCTGAACAAAAAGATAATACACTGTATACAGTTCTATGTGTTACTAAAAAGAAACAAGATCAAAACTGCACGACTGCAGTAAACACATAATCACTATATTCCAGTGTGAGGACTTGGTTTGAAATCGCAGATATACACCAAACTCACTGCAACAATCGAGTGTGCTAGGGTTGTACAGTGTAAGTTGTTTTTGGAGAGAAGTTATGCACTGTAGTTGTACTGTATGATCTTCAGGGGCGAATCCAGGAATTCCAGAAAGAGGAGTCACCTTTACAAAATTAAGGGGGGGGGATGCATGTGCCACCATTTTTTTTTTTAATGTCTTCTGTTTTACCAAAAAAAAAAAAAAAAAAAAAAGAATTAAGAGAGGGCAGGCACCCCATGCGTCCCCCCCCCCCCTCCCCTCTAAATATGAGAGACTTGCCTTCCAGAAAAAGTAACCTGGCAGTTAATGTACAATGACTTCATAGTATAAAATGTTTTTTTTTTTTATTCTGCAGCACAGATTGCATTTGAAAAAAGGGCATTTTGCATGCTTATGAGACAAGGTTACTGACAGTGCAATGACTTCAGTTTAGCCTCTCATCTATAAAATGTTTCTACATGTACAATTAATCCATCATGTTCAAGAAACCAGATTTCCTTGGTTTGATGCTAAATACATGTATTCATTTTATTAAAACTGCCACTATTCAATATTTATGTTTCCATTAGGTAGAGTAATATTCTTTCATTTGTGACAGTATTTGCTTATATAAAAGTTTTTTCTTTCAGTTGCAAAAATTTCTAAATGTCCCTTGATGGTAAGCTATTTGAAACTGATTCTTGAATTTGCAACATATTACGAAATATTTTTCTCTTTCAAATTAGCAATGTTTGGTTTTTTTTTGTTGTTGAAAATGTTCTCTTTTTTCCTCTGGGGTGGGGGGTAAATCTTTTTCTGGTTTTGTATACATTTAATGAGTTTCATCTGTTTGATCTGGTCTTTCTCAGGTATAAGGTTTGAAATGAAATGACTAGATGCATATTTAATGAAAACAAAATGGTAATGTTCATGTCAAAATCAACCCAGGTCTGAATTAAGCTTGTGTTAAGACTACTGGCTGAATTCTAATATGAATTCTCTAAATTGTGTTCTCGAGAATGTAAGTGGCTTTATAGGTGTCTTCCTTGTGTTGTTATGAACTAAAATGGAGATTCAATTCAGTACAATGCAATTCGATCCTATGTCGGAGTCTGTGGTTGAAAACGTGACCACAGTAATGATAATAGTATTGAAGATGATTATTTACAACTGGTGCTCGTACGTGAGACATGGCTGCATATTATCTTGAAAGTCCTATATATTTAATTAGGGACTGATTGCAAGAGATACTTAGAAATGTAAGAGCAGGAAGGAAGTTGGTCAGATGAGCAGGATCTAGCACTTAGCAACAGGAAAAAGTTGGGAAATGTAAGGATCAGAAGGGTGATGCAAAAAGTCATTATCTTCCAAGAATTCAGGTAATTTGATATTGTGCATTTGTAGGAGGTAGGCCTGTGTAAGTGAACACAGTGACCTCAAACTATGCACTTTGGCAATAGTGAAATAATCTTGATGTATCAAGATTTCCGTCATATCAGGGTTTAAAGAAAATATTAAGTTTCTGACAAGAAAAGTGAGTTTGTTATCACAGTATTGTACATGTACCCAGGTTCTCCATCATTTGAGTCCGCTCTGTTAGGTTGTTCCAAAGCAATGATTTATTTATTTATTTATTTTTTTTTTTTTTTTACAAATGTACTAGTATCGTACAACTAATCTTGAACATTTCTGAGTAAAACATGTGAGTAGGCACTTTTGATACTGCCGTGAACTATTTGAGTGGCACTGTACGTCAAACAAACGTTTAAGGCAAAAGCTCAGGCAAGAAAGAATGAAAAGAAAGAAAATGGGATTTAGAGGAAAAAGAAAATATAGAGATAGAGACAAAAAATGTAAGGAAGAATGAAGGATCAGAAATCAAAACAGAGAAGAGGGTGAAAGAGAGTGGAAAAGACATCGGTTAACCATCTAATGGGAATACATATATTATACATTTTGTATTCATTGTATTATGACCGGATATGCAAATCTCACCAATACGAAGAATTTCTCTTCGTTGGGCATTTGTTATATAATGACCATCTTCAACCAAATGACAGTAACATTGCTCTGTTTAGAAATGTAGGATGAAATGAAATGTAAATTAAGACTACAATTAGTAGGCTACTATTGAATTGAATGAGTCCAACTCTTTCACTCTGCACACAGCATGTTCGGTCATAAGTACAAGTACAGATCCAGTACTAGTATGTATTTTCCTCAAAACAACTTCTCGTTTCATGGAACTTTGTTGATGTTTCTTGCGGCATATCTGTAAACTGCTTCATATTTGAATAGGGATTGATTTCAAGAGATACTTGAAAATGTAGGCCTGTTTAAGTCAATGTCCAAATTGGACGTGATGAGATTTCTGGCCCTTTGCAGTTGTACATGTACCTTTTCACATGATGGTATGTGGTGTGGCCACTACGATGTAAAACGGCTTTTATGTTATTTTGAATGCTGTACTGTGTTATCTTCCTTGGCAAATCCAACTCACTTATGATAAAACATGAAATAAAAACATATCCTAATTGTATCTTTTCATTTTTTTTTAATTGTACAATTCTTTGTTTTTTTTTTTATTAAAAAATGATCTGACTTGTATTACAAACATTGCTTAGAGATGGTCTTAGATTCCTTCCGTTGACTGAAATCATTTCAGGACCACTCGTCAACCATGAGAACTGAAAAAAAATAAATGTTCAGAAAGAAAAAAGTGCATCTCTTACACTACAATTTGATCTATTGAAAATGGATACGAACAAAAATTTCACAGAAGTTTGCTAAAACATTGAAGGCCTATCCTCTGTCCATGTACCCTTCACTTGCACGTCACCAATGCAACTTGTGTTTCGACTACATCACAAACTCTTCTTGACAATATACAGTGTATCTCAAATATAGCTCGTAACACCTCTTAAAATGAAATCTTGTACAATATCATGACATTTTAGACATTTGTTTGTTTGTTTTTTTTCAGTACAGGTACAGGTACATGTACGAATATTCACTACACGCTTGTATCTCTGATCAGTTACAGACCACACCGCCAATATACAGTACCCAACATGAACGAATGCATAGAAAAGAAATACAATTAGTGAAGGAACTCATAACAAGCAATTGCAATTTGTTTCAAGTGTTGAGAGTCTATCTTGAAAAGCAAATGAATTGTGATGAACGAATGAAGCTGGATCTTTTGCTTGCATGAGTTGTGACTCTCTCACATGTGACTCTCTCACACGTTAAATTGGTTCTCCATGTTATGCCGTGTCTGAAGGACAGAGTGTTTTGCCTCTTGCTAGAGGGGACGGTATGATTAGACACAACTTACATTGCTCAGTGAGACTCGCGTCGCGTGGGTCAAAGACAGATGCGCTACTGACTGAGCTATAGACTCACCACCATGTATTCCAGGATAAGGACCTAGTTTGGAATTGCAGGCATATACATGTACACCCAACTCGTATCCAGTGAGCAAATATGGTAGGGGTTTAAGTTGTTTTAGGAGAGAAGTAATTATGTGTCAATGCCTGTTTGTTATGCACTGTGTAATGTACAATCTGTCATATTCAGTCACTATGTACATTGTAGAATTTACGGTACAAAGAGGATTACACATTTTACAGGAAAACTGTTTCATAAAGAGGCAGAACCCAAGGTCATGTACGGTAATCAGAAATCATTCTCGTTTGTACACTACCATGAACAAAGGGGAGTTTCAGCAATGTATTACAAAAGAGATAGTCTCCTACTTGTGCTAACTGCAGAGTTCATATAAATGTAATGGAGACAAGGGAAGTGCTGGGATATCTGTCATAATGCACTGGCCTGAATGCAGGCTCCAGTCTTATTAACCGTCAGACTTCTGCTAAATGTACTGATAGAGCTCTTTGAGATTACATACTTTTATTGTAGGCCCTATTACACAAACCGATTAGCCTTCCAGAAACCTGGCCGTTAATGTGAAGTGACTTCAGAGTATGAAATGTAATTTCGTTTCCTTGGTTTGATGCTAGATACATGTATTCACTGTATTAAAACTGTCACTAGTCAATATTTATGTTTCATTTACTAAAGTAATACCCTGTTTAATTCGTGCCAATATTTGCTTATACTAGTATAACAATTGTTTCTTTCAGTTGCAAAAAAAAAGAAAGAAAGAAAGAAAGAAAGCCTCTTTATGGCTAGATTTGAAACCGATTCTTAAATTTGCCACATACAGTGGACTCGCCTTACAACTATGTCCTTGGGATGGGAAGTTTTCTTACGTAATATCCAAATTTCGTTATAAGTGAACAAATAAGCAATACAAATACATCAAGTGGATAATGTTGAAATCCGAACTTTTACTTCGTTATACGGAATTTCGTTATAACCATGTTCGTTATAATGGGACTGCACTGTACTTCAAAATATGTTTCTCTTTCAAATTAGCAATGTTTCTTTTGATTTGTTTTCCTTTTTTTTTTTCCAGGGAAAGGGGGTTAAATCTTTGTCTGATTTTGTGTGCATTTGATAAGTTCAATCTGTTTGATCTGGTCTTTCTCAGATATATGATATGCAATGAAATGACTAGGTGTATATTTAATGATGACAAAGTGATAATGCTGGTAGCAAAATCAAGCCAGGTCTGAATTAAGCTTGTGGTCAGACTGCTTCCCCAACACTAGTATGAATTCTCTAAATTCTCGAGAAGGTACCTGGCTTAGTAGGTGTCTTTCTTGTTATGAACTAATGGAGATGCAATGAAGTACAATGCAATTCGATCCTATGTCGGAGTCTGTGGTTGAAAACGTGATCACAGTAATGATAATAGTATTGAAGATGATTATTTACAACTGGTGCTCGTTCGTGCACGACTGCATATCTTGAAAGTCCTATATATTTAATTAGGGACTGATTTCAAGAGATACTTAGAAATGTAAGAGCAGGAAGGAAGTTGGTCAGATGAGCAAGATCTAGCACTTAGCAGCAGGAAAAAGTTGGGAAATGTAAGGATCAGAAGGGTGATGGAAAAAGTCGTTATCTACCAAGAATTCAGGTAATTTGATATTGTGCATTTGTAGGAGGTAGGCCTCTTAAGGTGAACACAGTGACCTCAAACTATGAAATACACTTTGGCACTAGTGAAATAATCTTGTTAGGCCATATATTAAGATTTTCGTCATATCAGGGTTTAAAGAAAATACATGTATGAACTTCTTGACAAGAAAAATTAGTTTGTTATCACAATGTTGTACACGTACCCACGTTCTCCATCAATTGAGTCCACTCTGTTAGGTTGTTCCCAAGCTTTATTTTTTTATGCCTCCGCAACGAAGTGGCCGGAGGCATTATGTTTTCGGGTCGTCCGTCCGTCCGTACGTCCGTACGTCCGTCCGTCCGTACGTCCGTACGTCCGTCCGTCCGTCCCGTTTTGTTTTTGTCGATATCTCAAGAACCGTGTGGTGGTTTTACATCAAACTTGGTATGAGGGTATATCCTTGGGGATTAATACTTTGTGTGGATTTTAGGGTCACTGGGTCAAAGGTCAAAGGTCACAGGTTATTTTGTGAAAAAAAAATTGAAATTTCATGTTTTTCTCCATATCTCGCAAATGGTTCAAGGTATCTTCGTGGAACTTAGTATATATGCTTGTACCGATGGGCAGTGATTATCTAGGGAAGTTGGGGGTCATAGTTCAATGGTCAGGGGGGTCAAAGGTCAAGGTCAACTCCTCAAAATATCATTACTTTCCTTAAAATGCAATATGCCTGAAGGTGTTTTTTTAAAACTTGATGTATGGCATGTATTACCCAATATATATTTTTGGGGAAGTTTCTTGCCAAAAGGTCAAAGGTCAAAAGGTAAAAGGTCAAGTGAAAGTGCTAAATTGCACTTTTTCCTCCATATCTCGAAAGTAACTCAAGGTATCATCATGAAACTTACATATTTATGCATGTTCTACCTAACAGTGATTCTCTGTGGAACTGTGAGGTCAAAGGTCAAAGACCAGGTTTAAATAATGCTATTTTCCCATTTGATACTGAAATTAGACTTTTTCTCAATACCTTGAAAATTACTCAATGCATAAACTTATAAAAGGGTCAAAAGTCAAGTAAAAATCATCAGTTCCCCAAATACCTGCACTCTGACATTTGAATAATTCATCCAATTGAACCTAGTTCTAGGAAAATGAACATTCAGCACATTTGTGGCAAACCTGTCATTTTAATATTTTGCCAATTGTGTGAAACTGTCATCACACATTGTCAAGACATTGTACTATAGACCTATTAGGAAAACCATGCATTATGGCGGAGGCATATCAGTCGCCGTAGCGATATATCTAGTTTTTTCTTAATTCTTTTAAATGTACTGGTATCATACAGCTAATCATGAACTGCAACTGATTGACAAATTGCCCTACATCGACATAAATAAGCACTGAATTGATCAGTGTTTTAGTAGTAGCCATGATAAAAAATCACGGGCGTACATACTCGAGCAGGATTCGAACCCACGACCTCCTGATCACCGGACAGGCGTCATCTCCACTAGACCACCGAGCTTTCGCCCGACAGCAAGTGTTGGTTCTAATCCTTATAGCATGCAGCGGGTACTGCTTTGTTATTCAAATTCATGAAAATTCTTCCGTCGAGATGTTTTCATTGCAACTGATTGACAAATTGCCCTACATCGACGTAAATAAGCACTGAATTGATCAGTGTTTAGTAGTAGCCATGATAAAAAAATCACGGGCGTACATACTCGAGCAGGATTCGAACCCACGACCTTCTGATCACCGGACAGGCATCATCTCAACTAGACCACCGAGCTTTCGCCCGACAGCAAGTGTTGGTTGTAATCCTTTTAGCATGCAGCAGGTACTGCTTTTATTATTCAAATTCATGGAATTCTTCCGTCGAGATGTTTTCATTGGAACTGATTGACAAATTGCCCTACATCGACGTAAATAAGCACTTAATTGATCAGTGTTTTAGTAGTAGCCATGATAAAAAAATCATGGGCGTACATACTCAAGCAGGATTCGAATCCGTGACCTCCTGATCACCGGACAGGCGTCATCTCAACCAGACCACCGAGCTTTCGCCCGACAGCAAGTGTTGGTTGTAATCCTTATAGCATGCAGCGGGTACTGCTTTTATTATTCAAATTCATGAAATTCTTCGTCGAGATGTTTTCATTGCAACTGATTGACAAATTGCCCTACATCGACGTAAATAAAGGTTTTAAACTTTTTGCGAGATACCAAGAAAACACTTAAGAAATAGTACAGAGCATACTATTTAAAGATTAATTCAAAGTTTATTCGATAAAAATCGGGTCTGGAATGACTGAAACATCCAAAAACAAGGTAAAACAAAGCGATCGTAATTAAAGGTGGGTCCCACAATTTATTAGAATCGCTCTGCCTTGGATATCTCGGCCATTTCAAAACCAATTTTCATCAAATAAGCATTGAATTCCTCATGGAATTGCATGCTCTTTCATATTTCATAAGAGGTTTCTCATTATCTCACCAGAAAGAGGGGGCGCGCTCCCGGTGCGTCCCCACCCCCCCCCCCCTTTCTGGATCCGCCACTGCTCTCCTCATCTGGGTATAGCAACTGTGTCCTGCGTCGACACAGGGTGAATAATTTCTGAAGTTCTTTTCGTATCATTATGTCTGTGTATTCTTTCGTTGTTAGTGGTATCACAAACTGCTGTTTAGAGTTTCCATCCATTTCCATAGTGGCATGAAATGGTTAAGAATCTTAACTTCAAAAGCCCACAAGTTATGAGGGCAGGGTCTTTCTTTATTTCCTAAAACTGCTTCAGTACTGATATGTTGTAAGTTGTTGATGTTTTTTCTCTGACGTTAATAAATACGCAATTCTTAAACCTCCCGTCGACTCTATCGCTCTCTTGTTCAATAGTTCCAGTAATTGAAGGTGACTAATTTTGTCACCACACTCAGAATTGAACTGAGGTTATAGCCTATACATGTGTTGATTGTGCACAGAGGGTTGTGGTTAAAAGTGTCATGCCATGGGAAACCAAGGAGGTATCCTTGGGGAAACCCAGTGCCAGGCACTGAACACGTCATAGAGACACGTGACTTTTGCGGTCATGACGTAATAATGAAGTCACCAACGGTGACAAGGTGACAAATCGGTGAGAAAAACGTGCTTGTCTAAGAAAGTAGTGAACATGGTGAAGAGGAGAACTGTTCCACATTTTCCTAGTTTGTCACCAATAGTATTTTTTTTTTTCGCGTCGGAGTTTCGGCGTTCCAAATGAACAAAAATCAAAAAGATAAACACACACACGCACACACACTTAAAGGCTCAATTGTTCAACAATTTACCAGAGAAAACCTGAAAGGAGACACAATTCTCGACCCTATAAAAAGCATGTATTTTCTGTCTTTGTTCTTGAGTTGTAACCGAACACTTAGTCTTTACTATGGCTTCGTTCCTTTTCTTTATGTTTATGGGTTACGTTTCACTGTTCCAGTGATGTTTTTTTTTTCTAATCCTATATTTTCCCATGTTGCTGAATGTGTAGTTTTTTCTGAATGATTTAGCAATAAATGTCAAGTTTAATGTATCCATTTGCATACGTTCATTTTGGTTTAGATTCGTCACCATTGTAAAATTGCATTTTTAAAAAATCTTTGTTGATTTATGTAAGCATGTTATGACGTGGTGAAAAACAGCCTCGGGCCTGAATGCGAGTTCTTAGCCGTTTTGAAAACAAACAAGTAAGCAATACTGTTTTACAAGCACGATAGCCAAACTTTCCGTCCTGCTGCGTTTCCGTACCAATGCAATTTTTTTTTTATTTCATTCATTTCAATTATTACTAATTTTCAATCAAGAACATGGGTGTACAAACATAATCATGCTAAAAAGAAGCAGTACAGGCCACCCCCGTTGTAGCGAAGTCCTCTGGACCGGCAGTTTTCTTTCGTTTTGGTTTTAGCGTATTAGGAAAGCATATAGAGATGTATAGATGATTTGTGAACCTTATTTTTTTTTTATTTTTATTCTTTTTATGGGGAATTTCGTTATGACCGTGTTCGTTATATCGAGATATGATATACATTGTATAACACAAGAAACAGAGAAGCTTAAATGTATGATACTTACTGAATAATGTTGAAAATGCGGAAAAATGGAAGGAGGCTAAAAGCATATCTTGCAGGCCTATATAAATTATATGCTGCAATGGTTACTCGTGAAAACCATAATAAGGCATAAAAAAGTGTTCACCGAATACGAGGAGAGAAAGTAAATTGACAATGTTCAACACATCGGACACTGACTTGACGACGTATAGCTATAAAAACCCTGCAAAGCCTTTTTCAAGGTAATCTTGTAGCAACAAGGGGGAAAAGTGAGAAGAAGTCTTGAGTTGGGTTTGAAACGTATCATTTTGGACTAGAAAAGGAAATAATCTTAGATGAAAAGTGACAAATCCTTGCACAAAACTCAAAATTGGGGGAGGGAAGAATTTTAAGCACTGCGGATGGCATGCGCATTGCGTTGGACGACTGCGTGAATGAAAGTACGTGTAATGAAGTTAAAAAAAAAAGACTTGGATGACTCCTTTTAAAGGGAAATTCTGGAGTAGTATTAATATAATACAGTTTAGATTTGATTAAAATCGGGTAAGAATAAAAAAGGTACGAAACGATGAAAAATTGGTAATTTTCACAATTCTTGAGCCGTCAATTTGAATTTCCAAATGATTATTAAAGTTGATGTCATCCCATCAAAATTTTCTTTATATTCTTTTAACAAAACTGTTCACATTTCTACTTTTATATTTTGTTCAAATGCATAGGGACAAAGTCTCAAACCCTTACATATCTGGCTGATAAGTAATCAAATATCAATTTGAACTTATCAGCCAAGAATAACGTACATTTCAACACTTTCAAAGCAATCAAAACTTTTCGGTAGTTTTGTGTACAAAATCAATGGAAAATAATTTTTTTTTTTGAGGTGATGACGTCATTAACTCACTCATCATATTCATATAAACTGTTCGAGAACCTTTTTTGTGCAATTGAGAGAGCTTCACAATTTCATAAACGTCCCTCCTATTTGATCAAACTTTCATTCTTTTGCCTATAAAACGTACTGTTTCTTTTCATGCTAATTTAACTTGTTAACTGGTCCGGAAAATCTAAACAGCGAAACAGTTTCGGTTTTAGTGATCAGATGTAGAAAAATAAGTATTGCTGGGACGCGTATCATGACTGAATGAATGAATAAGTAAGTAAGTAAGTAAATAAATAAATGAATAAATAAATAAACAAATTATTATCATCTCTTTTCAGAGATGATGCTAGTATTGCCCTATAGTAATCATGCCTATGCTAGACAGTTTGTGTATAGACAGTTTAGTATGACATATGCTTGAACGCAAAAAAAAAATAGTTAAGAAAAAATGAAATTCAAACGGAAAAAGAAAGTATTACCCCCAAAGAGAGAGAGAGCCAAAAATTGTGTACGTCCTGCATAACTGTGTAATTGCTTGAACTTTGATCTGACATAGTTATATTTTCAGATTTATATATGGTAACGTCGATTTTGTTGTCACTGCATGGTCAATGCATGGTTTTTCCAAGCAGCTGCTCTAAAGAGTGCGAGTGGACACGTTGGGATGGTAGTTCCACAATATATATATATATATTGAAAAAGAAATTAAATGACACGTTTCACAAGAGTGTTGAGAGTTTACTTTCCTTGAACTAGTTTTATTTGGATGGAGAGCTAAACTATTTGATAACTGGTATTCGGATTTGATTTTTTTTTTTCACTTGACCTTTGACTCTTGCCGTAGACTCTGGCCCACAATTCTTGAAATAATCATTAACTGCATGGTAACTTCCGTTTTCATGACAATGCTTTCTATTGATTATTTCTACTAGTTTTTTTTTTTTTTTTTTTTTTAATATGGGAGAAAAACTGTTGCATTTGAACATTTTCCGTTGACCTCTGACCCCATGGCCAAAATGTTTCCATGTATAGAGAATCATTGTGCAGTAATGCGTGTAGCGTTACCTAGTTTTAAGATTATACATTGAGTAATCTGCAAAGGTGAAAAGGTGTAATTTCAGCATAGTAGAATTTTAGTATTTTAATCTGATGTTTGACCCTTGACCTTTGACCCCATGACCAGAAATCCCACGATATTAAATCACTTTCAGGCAGTACGTGCATATATTTACTAAATTTAACGATAATATACCTTGAGCCATTTCCGAGATATGGAGAAAGAAGTTAAATTGTAGCATTTTGACATAACCTTTGACCTTTGACCCCTGCCATAACCTACCATTTTTCCAGAGAATAATTAAATAATTTTCAAGAAAATATCTTCAGGCATTTCATAGATATGGGGGAAAGATTTGTGAGAAATTGATCTTAACCTTTGACTTTGAGCATGTGCACCAAAAAGTTGATAGACACGATTTCGTCCACTCACACATAAGAATTGCATATACCAAGTTTCATAAAGAAACCTCAAACAGCTAGTTCAATTTCGCTGTCTACAAAATTGATTACCGACGGTCGGACAACCGAAAAGATAATGCCTCCGGCGAGGCATCAAAATATATGCATCCCCATACTTTAAATCCTTTTCCCTTTTGATAAGCATATACAATGTATTTCCTAATATCTTCAGTTTTGACCAATTGACAAAAAAGATCATCAGCTCATGCATGACTGTCTCCCCTTCGACTTGTTGGTTTCTTCAGCTGACAAGCAAAAAAAAAAAAAAAAAAACCAAACAAACAAACAAACAAACAAACAAACAAATCAACGGGTCTTCAGCGGAAAAACTCACACTTCAAGATCTCTATTTCTTTCTAGTTCCACTTACGTACTTCCGAGTTTAAAAAAAACAAACAGTGGGGGGGGGGGGGGGCAAAGTGATGACACCTTATGTATTCCTTTGTATGGTGCACAAAAAAAAAAGGGA
The DNA here is from genome assembly GCA_033980235.1 of Diadema setosum. NCBI lineage: Eukaryota > Metazoa > Echinodermata > Echinoidea > Diadematoida > Diadematidae > Diadema > Diadema setosum. The sequence continues at coordinate 12,860,725 of CM067076.1, forward strand.
GGGCCAGCCCCGCTGCCCCCCCCCCCCCCCCCCCCCCATTCCGCCGGCCATGACTAGTAGCCTTCAGATACAAAACACAAATTTAAATCAAGGAAGTAATCTGTGTGGAGAGCTCTGGAAATTATCACTTACACCAGCTAACAGTACGTACTTTGCATGCTTGGAAAATCTGCTTTAAGGAGTAACTCTCTCTCACCCCCCCCCCCCCCCCCCCCCCCCTCTCTCTCTCTCTCTCTCTCTCTCTCTCTCTATATATATATATATATATATATATATATATATATATATATATAAAGATCAGTTTTGTAATCGTGATTTGTGATTTTTTTCCCCACCTCTTTCAGGACATGCTCGTGACGCCAATTAAGATATGAAAGTTTCCGTATTTAATTCATTTCTACATTTCAGTAATAAAGAACCTTGCAATAAAGGACGGATCTTATTTGTTCCCTACTGTGTTGCTCGGATTCCACGTCCGGAGGAATGTATACAGACACAGGAGAAGTGTTTGTAATTTCCAGTCATGCCTATTTCCATCGCTTTCATTTTTGTCTCTTTTCTTTCTGTTTGTATCATTAACGAATCACGATTCATTTATTTATGCAGATGTAATCAACGAATGAGCATATTGAGTAGTCAAACGAGCGCAAGGCTGACGACTCAAAAAGCGCCGTCTAAAATAAGGAGGTAAAAAGACCACTGAACTTTGCCTGAGAAACACTGGTGTACTCTCGATTACTTTCCACAGCTTTGAGTTTGGACCACGAAACTCACACCACAAGTACATCACCTAAAGATGCCGGTCAAGTTTAATATCGGTGAAGTTCGACCCCCAAATATAAGAATCATTAAGAAGTTGTTTTCTATTAAACTAGAAATGTAATACGCTATGTAATTAGAATGTACAACTAGTAATGTACTTTCAAGTTTGGTTATGTCAGATACAGAGGTGACTTACATGTGGTAAGAACCAAACTGGAGGCCAATTTTCATATTTTGATCTTCACTTTGAAAACGCATGTTTAGAATATTTCTATACAAATGTACAAATGTACCTTCTTGTCGTATCTCAACGCTCCCGAAGTTTGTTTTGTTCTTCTTGGGTAATAGTCTGCAAGAGTACGAGTACATTGATGGTGAACACGTGATGATCAGATGAGCCCGAGCCCTCCCCGTCTCATTTATTAATGCTACTATATCCTGGAGTATAATCTCACCTTCTTGCTCGACCCGAAGAGTTTACTCCGAGGCATAGCATTTTAGTTTAAATCACTAAAGGCCATTAAAGGACCACCCGAATTACTTTAAACATTATTTTTTTTTTGTATGTACTATCCCTTAGAATAATGTCCCCCAAGTTTGGTGAAAAAATCGGTTACACGTTTTGAAGGAGGAGATAAAAAAAGTCACATTCATCCGTTGGGGCCCCAGCATAGATTTGCCCCCCCCCCCCCCCCCCATCCCCCGAGCCTGGTCAGTTCACCACTTCCACTACTAGGAACAATCTGAATACGTTTCCTTTACCTTTCAGAGTATCCACGGAGAAGTAGATTCATTTCGTTCTTACTTCTAATGAGATGGAGGAATGCATGGCTTTCAAGTCGATTCCGAGGTACCAGGGGATTTGCTTCAAGCACGACGGAAGTATGCCATTCACATGTTTCCATACGACACATGTACAAGGAGGAATGGTGCGATAGAAGAAATAGTGGCGGAAGTATTCCGTGCATGTTCCATTTTTTTTTTTTTGCATACTATTGCTGTTATTTAAAGGAGATCCTTAATTTCGATGCTACCTTAGTTTGATCTCTTTGGAAAATAAGTGTTCTAATAGGTCACAGCTTACAAACTGCAAGTGGAAATATTTTGATATAATTTATGCACTAATTTTCAAAATTTATAAGCAAGGACTTCATCTATGTCGAAAACAATGATATTCGGTTGTTTGTTTTTCCTCAATGAATGAACTATATCAGTTCTCAGAAAATCTCGAAGAGTAAATCGCATCGATTAGCTTCATGGTGCCAACATTATTGAACGAAAAATAATTAGCATGATCATAATAATTCCATGCTCATGTAGAAGGCACTGTGATTTAGGAACACATAAACTCTAGCCATCTTTGTAACTTAGCTCGAAAATATACACCAAAGATCATTGAAGAAGATCACAAAGAACATTGAAGACGACACACTTCAGAACAATACATTGATCAAAACGAGAGTTTTCATTTTATTTCTTGAGCATGTGTCATTAACATAAGTCATTCAACATTAACATACAATATATTCAACAAAAGAGGAACAGTTGTAATCCATACCCAAGTCGATAAACACGGAATATAACATATAATTATTAAAGTTGTGGTTCCTTTTACATTAACTTGACTGGTGAGATACCACGACTGAAAATTCGAGAGAAGCAATCAAAGTGCAGTGCTATGGTGGTAATTGACAATTCACTACATAATAATATAGTAAACGCTTCAAAAGTTCTCCACTAAAATACCTTGCACTGTCAAGCATGTGTCAAGTACATCTTCCTGCTCTCTGTTGATAATCATCTTTGGAAAGGTTTTGTAGTAGTCTTTTTTTTTCTTTTTTTTTTTTTTTTTGGAAGAAGTATCCTGCAAGATCCTACAAGTCCCAATGATTTTGACAAGGAAACGTGGGTAATGACGGCAGAGACTTTCTAGTGATTTCTTGCGCAAGTCATACAGTGTTTACAGGTTAACCATTACCACCAGTACAAAGTTCAGCCTGTTACAGTGACACCAACACATTCTTAGAATACGGGAATTATAGATAATTTATATACAGTATGTATACAGTATATGTACAGTAATATTTATGCTGAATAAGGTTGAATTTTCCTGTACATGATTAATAGACAGAATGGTGGCAACATGATATGAATGTTGCACGCCGTGCTATACTAGTATACAATTTGGAGTGGATCTAAATGTACACAAACACACACACACACACACACACACACATACAGTATATAATACATAATGGATATTTATGTACATTGGTTCTGTACAAAGCAAAGTCGTCAGATCATGTACAATTATAACTTTGCAATAATCGAATAACTTAAGGTCACATAGATAGAAACAATGAGTAGGAGCTGATTACAAACAGTCATTAAGGCAAAAGAAAAGATAGATATTATTATATACGCCTGCAGACAAAGCTGCTGGATTTTGACTAAACATGGAGACATATAGTGCATAGTAATGTGTGAAGGTTTATAGCGCTTTGATTACAGTTGGGTAACGACAAAAATGCAAAATATTATCCGAAAACAGGGGCGGATCCAGGAATTCCGTAAAGAGGGGGCGTGTTTACAAAATTAAAGGGGGGGGGGGGGGCACACGCTCCCCTCCCCCCATTTTTTTCTTTTTATTTCTTTTGTTTCAACAAAAAATAAAGGGGGGTCGCGCGCCGGTTGCGGTCCTCCCTGGATCCGCCCCTGGAAAAGATTCGCAGGAAGTATTGCAGTCTCATAGCGTACCCGATCGTGGTTGTCATGGCTATGCGCGATGTTAACCGCTGAACCGGTTGAGGGCAACTTTAAAGGAGTCGACATTCGAAATGTAACGGATTGCTTGAGGCAACTGATTCCACAGGTAAGGTCCAGCATGTGCAAATGACCGATCCCCCCATGATTTCTTCGTTTTTGGAACAACAACAATCTACAATCGGATGACCTTAAACATCTGGGAGGATTATAAAATGTCAGCACATTAACATTGTACTCTGGGCCAGATCCGTGTATGCAGTGAAAAACAAATAGTAATATTGTGTAGTTTAAATACAATGCGAGATCCAACGGGTAACCAATGCAATGAGGACAAAACAGGGGTAATGTGAGTATTTCTCCTGGTAAGGGTAACAATGCGAGCTGCTGAATTTTGCAATTTTTTGTAACCGTGGAAGTTGAGATTGTGGTAGCTGAAATAGGAGTGCATTACCAAAGTCAAGTCGGGACGATATAAGAGCATGAACTATTTTTTATGTGGCTGAACGAGTTAAACACTTGCGAATAATGCCCAAATTGCGTAACTAATACCTCACGGATTTACAGACAGCAGAGATCTGAACAGACATGGACATTGTAGAATCAAATAATACTCCAAGATTTCTACACGATTTAGATGGAGCAATAACCACATCATTGTCAACCATCAAAGAAGGAAGACTGACCTTGTCAAGTAGAACTTTGGAGCTAATAAATAACTCTGACATTTCCTGATTTAACTTCAATGAATGAGAGTTCATCCACTTTTTGACATCATGGATACAAGCCTCAAGTTTCTGAATGATGTCAACGACATTGGTTTGGGTAGGCAGAAATGATGTATATATCTGGATATCATCATAGCATAACAGTGATAGTTAAAAGAGTGACAATGTAAAATCTCTTTCAAACCAGTCAGACAAATCGAGAAAAGCGTTGGGCCCCCGACAGATCCTTATGGGACACCACAGTCTAGTGGAGCAGAAACAGATTTTGCATTATTAACACAAACAACCTGAAACCTTTCAGATAAGTATGACTTGCACCACTCAAGAGCTTTACCATCAACACCCAATGACTTCAAAGTATTTACCAGAATCGTATGATTAACAGTATCAAATGCTGATGATAAATCAAGCAGTAACAGAACAGTAATCTCTCCATCATCCATATCTCTCAAAATATCATTGGATAAGTTAACTAGTAAGGTCTCAACACTATGATGCGGCCGATATGCTGACTGACGGTTATCACACATGGTTATCAAAGAGATTATTCTCCCGCAGATAGCCTGATAATCGTGAAAAGACAACATGCTCAAGGATCTTGGACAAAAAATGGAAATTAACCTTGAACTCCCATCCTGAGGAACGCTCCGTGGCTCCTGCTTATGTAAATCGATTATGATATACTGTAAGTTTTCCCGCCCGATTTCATCAAATTTACATTCGGCAAATTGTTCGAATTGATTAAAAAGCATTCAAATTCAAGCGATTTCATTCACTGGCTGCTCTACTCTCAAGGTTCATTTTAATTCTCTAAGCCTTCAATTTCGTTTCTTGTCATTCTTTTTAGATTCTATTTCATTCTATTTAGCGGTATTCATTCATTTCAACGACTCAAAGTTCGCAGTCAATTTTGCGCCAGCTACATAGACGTTCAATTTTAGTACCAATTTCAATTTTCTGAGAACTATGTTATAGCTTTAAACGTATGGAGAGAGTACGCTTTGACAGTGGTTAGCATCCGATATGTTCGAGCTTTCTCGAAAATACAAAAGACTTACATTCTATGTGATGTAGTATAATCATGGCCTTCTTGAGAACTTCGTGACTTTCCTTTTTTCAGTACATTATTCTCGTCCTTCTCCACATAGGAATATTCCTCCGTGGTCAAGTCAGGGTTACTGTTGGGAACGAGATACCCAAATTCATCGGTCTCCGCCAAGTTTTTGCTCCCGTGGTCAGGACAGAGCTCCCTGTTTCTATCCATATTGTCTGTCGACGAGTAGTAGGGCGCCTTTCCATCCAACGTCCCTGCTTTTCGCACGACGACAGGAGATGCTCTACAGTCTGTAGCACTGACGTTTCTATCGTCCTTCTCCACATAGGAATATTCCTCCGCAGTCAAGTCAGGGTTACTGTCCAGAACGAGATACCCTAATTCATCGGTCTCTGCCAAATTTTTGCTCCCTTTGCCAGGTAGCTGCTCCCTGTTTCCATCCATCGTGTCTGTCGACGAGTAGTAGGGTGTTTTTCCACCCAACGTCCCTGCTTTTCGCACGACGACAGGAGATGCTCTGCAATCTGTAGCACCGACGTCTCTATCGTTTGTTACATTGCCGACGTTTGCATGGAAATGGACAGAGGACGTGTCGGATTTACCAGTCTTGGTAGATTCGTCGAGTAACGCTGCTAACGACGTATACGAGTAGTAATGGGTCATGGCAGGAGTTGATGAGGTCGACTGAAATGTGTGGCCCTGACTGCTGGCGGGAGGGAGCCCGTCACTACTTGTCCCTTCCATTCCTCTTGGGGAAGTCCGATTTCTCGAGACTGGTCTTTTCAGTGACAATAAGTAGGGCGGCACACTACGAGTTTTTCGGGGACTGCTCACATCAATCCTTCTCTCCGTGGTCACTGGTTTTGGGCGATTCTTCAATGCAAAAGCACAAGAGCAGATGACCACAATTGCGAGAAAGAGACAGGTGGAGCCCAATGCTATCACCGTAGCCTTGTCTGATTCAATCACAGAGAGGAGAGCATCGGAGGTTATTGAAAAGGAATCATTGAAGTGATACGTACACTGGATGAGAATGGGTTCCTCTGTTGCAAGCTTTACACGTCTGAGAATTAAACTGCCGTCGTTAGTTACATGCATGTTCGACTCTATTTCTGTGGTATCAATCAATCTGGAAGACACGTTCCACTTAAACGAGCCTTGTGGAGCGTCATCACTTGCTACGCACCGAAACGTGGCATCCATTCCTCGTTGGATGATGGTGTACATCGGTTCCACTCGGATACTTCGTCGAGAATCGACCTGCGTTGAACACGATTCCACGTACTCCATACCGTCTTGATTTCCCATGAGTTTGCAGGTAAAGTTTTGGCAGTCTCTGAGTTCCACTCTCGCCATAGCCCTACCTCCAACGAACATCTTGCTGAGAATTCTTTGCCTGTCACAGAAGAGCTCCGGCGTCGCGTCCGGGAGAACGGCGGTAGACCAGCTGCACGTCAGTTCTACCTCCCTCTCGTTCATACTAATCATGTTTATCTCGCGGGACAGGAGTGATGCCGAGCAGGACGGCGATTCGCGTGGAGTCTCCGGCCTGGCCGTCGGAGCTGTGGCGTTGGACGTCGGAGAGACGTTGGGCGGCAGAGCCAGCATCTGTTCAGAGACAGTTCTGCCCTCAAATTCCACCTGTGTGTTTTCCGAAATGTTAAACGTGGTCATCCCCTCACACTTGTACGTCGTGTAGGTTAAAACTGCCTCATTTTCTGGAATGACAATTATTACGAGAAAGTGACTCCTAGACGTCAGAAAAATTGTATTATTTTCGTTACCGATAGTGCGATTACATCGCACAGACATAAAGATATTCTCTTGTACACCCTCGCAACCTGTGCAGAGGATTGTGAGCATCAACAAGATAATCTTCACTGCCGCCATGATCCGATGACACGCCAACAGTCAGAACCCGAGGTGTTGAAGCAACAAATTCTTGCAGTCTCATTCGGGAGTAAATTGACTAAAAAGACAGTCCTTTATGGAAGCAGTTGTGCTAGAAACCATTATGCTGAAGACGTGAAAAGGGGACAATGTCTTATATACCTTTCTATCCTCACTGTGATAGCATGATATGACTGTCCGTCCGTAACTGCTTCCACAGTAGTGCACGAAGTGCCTAGCGGAAGTAGCGCGCGCAGTCATCACTATTTACATACGCAAGCACGTTACACTTGCACGTAAGCCATGATGTGAGGCTATAAAAATTATATAGGTCAGATATCAAAGGGCTTTTCTCGACACTTCGCGATACTTGGGTTTCCAGGACAAAAGAAGAGGAAATTTCCTGCAACAGTCCATAATGGTGCCTCGCGGGTTGATGTCATAACTATTCATTTTCTATGACTTGCAATTAACGTGTCAATGGGGGAAATTCATCCAAACGTTGGCTTCCTTTAAGAGAAAAATAAACAAGTTTTACTTTTTTTTTTAAAAACCATTACAATAAAATGCGTGCTTGACCAAGTTGACGTGGTACAATCAAAATATCTGATTCTGCAAGATGACTTAATTCTTCTCAAGACAGTAAGTGTGTATTTCTGGTTGTTGCTGTTTTTTCGTTATGTTTATTCTCTACTTGCAGATCAGGAGAAGAACGGGTGTGTTCCGACCTTTAGCTGCAGGACAAGGGTTTGAGCTTTTATGAAGCTTGTATTATAATATATATATATATATATATATTTTTTTTTTTAGAGAGAGAGAGAGTCGGTATGACGACGTAGTTACAGAAGACATTGAAAGATTTGTGCTTTGTTACTTGATTGGAATGCTATACTCATCAATTTTAGTTTATGCATCTATAAGCTTCCATCATTCAATTAAATTCTCTTCAAGCTTCATTTTCATATTTTTTTCCAACAGAATATACAAAGCAATGACTTATGTGTAAAATTGGACATGCATTTTATCGAATGATTCACAGATAGCAAATATTATCGTGTTCATTTATATGATTACTACAAGAAGATGCAATCTTACAAACATATTTATGTATTCTGCGAATAAAAAAGAAGATAGCCGCTCAAAAGACTATAGAGGGTACCTTATGAGAGAAGGGAGAAATGGGTGGGGGTAATACAACTACAAAGAGTGGGGGATGAGGAAAGAGGGAGCAATATAAAAGGAAATCAAATGAAGTGGGAAAAAAGAGGAAACAGAAAGAGCAGGGATGAAAGAGATGAGACAGCTAAAAAAAAAAGACTAGATCAATGCATATATCGGTTGCCAAAGCCCACAGACACGATTGGCCATTTCAGGACTATAACGCAGTATAACGTTTTACAGCAACTGCTCTATGAATTAGACTAGTGGCACAGAGAACTGCTGGCAGTGCAACAGACTACTCCCTTATTATTTGATTGTGTACGCAGAGAAATAATAATGGGATGTGATATGGAATGCCTTAAGCGGACGCAGTCTAAGAAATAAGGATAACGCCGTTACAAAATACATATTTAAGCGAAACAAGATTTTTTACCGGCATCATAAGTCATCAAAAGAAACAGTTTCAGTCTTTTTAAACGAATTCAGTGAAGTTACATTTTTTTTTATGTCCACACAAAGGGAATTTTAGAATGTTGGATCTGTATGAATAAATGTCTGCCGAGTTAGTACGTTTCTTAACAAGGGTAAATGATGTCTATTTGAGCGTCTACAGTAATGTTGCATATTTATGATATGTCAGGTTACGAGGAAACATGGAGTTAACAAACCTGATCGAGGCAGTTACTATATAACTGTACGTTGTTTCTCCTCAGGAAACGCTCACTCTCGTTGACGGCGGCTTCGCAGATGATGGTCCGGACTGGAAGGTCATCTGCCTCCTTCCTCAGCTCGTCGATTGTCGTTTTCATCTCCGCCTGTTGTTTCTCGAGGGTGTCGATCCGCTTCCGCTCGGCAAGCAAAGACCTGCTGAAGTTGCTGTCCATTTCACTCAGCTTTGTGATAAGATTATCGGACACCTTTCTACGCATCTTTTCAAACTTGTCACTCATCCGCTGAAAGCATGCCTCGAGTGCCGGAGAAAGGGTCGTTTCAATAGATATATCATGGTCCGATGCATCTGAATGGACACCCTGTTGCACTGTATCCGGGTTGTTGGTGGGCAATGGAGATCTGTCGATATGGCTTGCAGACTCTCCAGGGGTCCTTGTCGGGCTGGCACCGGGCGATGCTGTTGCAGTGGCTCCGCTCGCCTGCTTTGGAGCAGGGGGTGCACTGTTGGGTTGGAGCCCGCTCGCTGGTGTTGGTGGGGTCATTTTTTTTTAACTTGAGATCTGGTGGGCCTTCGCTGACTCATCATCTTTGTAAGTCGTCCAGTCGGCTCAGAAGAACACATGAAAAAAGTTGTAAATGTTCAAGGTGGTGAATTAACAAATTGAAGGGTACAAAAATGAAAAATTCCCTGGCTGGTTTGGAGAGATCCGGAGATACGTTCCTTAGGTGAAGAGCGACATTAGCTATATCTCTCTATATCTATCTATATAGCGCCATTTCTATCTATTGGTCCGGAAAACTCCTTTAAACAGTATCGGTTGTAGGGCTCTGAAATCTAAAGAAGCAATAAGTATCAAGGATGCGTATCACACACAGACACATACAGAAACACACACACACACACACACACACACACACACACAGTCACTACTTTCCCTGTTCAGAAATCATAGTTCCTACATGGTATAGATAGCTAGTAGGTAGATAATAC
>CM067076.1:12870945-13035945 GCA_033980235.1 Diadema setosum
AAAGATGGGTTAGTGTGCAGCCATGTCATGCAAACCATTCAATTGTCTGCTCATGTCTCGTACACCGCAGGTACTACCGTATGTATATCAATCTGTTCGAACATACTACAACACACTGTTCAAATGTAGTGAATGCTCTCAAGGAAATAAATAACTTAACTGAATATCGCTAGATCTACGCAAGGTCAAATTAAGCAAGGTTGATTGCACTTCATATTCATTCTAAATAAGAAAATATAGATTTAGAAACGGCTGTGGCAATGACAGGAATCTTCATGAAAGTAAAGCTCATGCTCATGCATTTTTTCAGAAAAGTGTCTTTGATGTAGATTACTGGGAAACACGTAAGATCCTATTGTACATAGAAGCTATGTGGAAGTTTGTGTTTTGCTTTTGTGTGAGCTTGGAGATTTAACTTCAATATAAGTAAAGAGAGGGCAGGTATATAATTCAAAGTGACCAAATCCTCACGCTGTTACTCGCAATGTAAAAACCTCAAGAGTGATTTAGTTTTCCACTACCATCTGAACCTTTAGAAATTCTTGACTCTCCTTTGGCTGTAAAAATATACACTGCAGTCAACCTATATTTGTATGGTCAGCACTTGGGATTAGTATCATTTTGGTGAACTGCTTCAGTTGCCAATATTCCTGTATCAAGTTAGTAGGCTCCGCCTGCAAAGAATATGTACACTACAAACACATTTTATAACAGATTTTTCAATTGATACTGCATCTGGTGCATGTGTACATAGAGTACCTCAAACAGGGAAGGCAACCTTTACTGTGATTTGCAATGAATTCAAGCAACATGAAAAGATTTCCTTGCTCATAACTATGATGGAAATCACACTTTAACCTCAGTGTTAAGAGGCCAGAGACATACAGTCATTGTAAGCAGCAAAACAAAAATTGTATTTAAGGATATTCTTTTAAATTCAAGTTAACATACTTGAGACATTAAAGCTCCAAATGAGAATTTGTTGCCTAAATTCAGCTGAGGTAAAAGGTTTCTGTCCTATCAATGGGCCAGAAGAAGTAAAACCACCATGAATTTATTGGGATATAACGTTAATCAACTTTCCTATCTTAAAGAACGAATTGCTGGAAATATTCAAAGCAATTTCCAGAATCGACCTGAATCTACTGGGATATTTCAGTTGATCAATCTCTGTACCTTGAATGGTAATTACTTGTAATATATCCTAATCTTGTGAGACAGGGTTGGATGAAATATTGGTGCGCTCTCGTGTTGGGATATTCCAGCCCAAATGTGCACTACACAGCCAAAGTTGAAGCAACCCCTGCAGAAATGTTGGTGCAGGTGCAGACGCGAGAACTGTTCCTTCCACCTCCACGAGAAGGCCATCTGGTGCAAAAGGAATCCCACATATTACTAAAAGGGACTTTCTGATTGTGTGGACATGGCCATCTTTCTTGTACAAGAGTGGTTCCAGATTGCTACAGTTCGCTTGTCACATCTGGGATGATATTGCCCATTTTGATTTTCAGTGCACGTCGTTCACTACGTACTGCTACGACGTCATGGCTCCCTTCCCTCCAACAGGCTGGCGAGTGGTTGCACTAAGTGATGACATCACTCGTGTTCTGAATATAGGTGGCCATGAGATCCTTGGCAGACGCGTTTGCGATTCATGCGCTGGGATGTACTGGAGAACATGGAGTATGCACAGTTCCTTAAAACGACGTCATTACTTCGACGTCGACATTCAGGAGGGGAAATCGAAAAGTCCCTATCGTTGGATGTGGTCCCGCAGGTTCCTGGACAAATAGTGAGGAATGAATTTACAACAAATTTGTTAATAACAACAAACAAACTTTTATTCACATTTTATTAACTGCAATCAAAAGTGCAACATTTAAAAACATTAAATTATCAGTTAGTTTCAAACCCTGGTTTACATTGAAAATGTTACTACAGTATGTATTATCTATGCTCGAAGTAACCATCACCTTTTATATTATTTGAGGTTGATGCGAAAAAAGAAGAAGCAGCATAATTGCAAAACTTATCACATTTGCTTCAATAATAACTATCAACCCCCCCCCCCTTTTTTTTTGGGGGGGGGGCAAATAGTTAACTTACAACTCTATAAACATTTACTTTCCACAAAACATTTGGAATGTACAAAGGCTCTTCTTATTTTGTGACAAAATATCCAATCAAATATGGACTCATTCCCTTTCAAATCATATTTCACTTTACACAAACCTGTGGTATTACAGCCAGGGTCTTCCAAGATGGGGGCCCTTTTGATGAGAGTCCTTGCAGCTTCAGAGTATTGTAAGGGTGAAGAGAACCCAAGTGTGAATCTATGGACAGAGAAAAAGAAAACAGGAAGAAAAAGTGGACAGTTTACCTCATTTGAGATAAAGGAATTGGTCACTTTATCTGATTGATTATTCATAGGAATTACAATCATGTCATATACGTCCTACATATAATCTAATAGGAAAATCATAATTTACAATACTTGCTAAGTCATTCTTTCTGCAAAGGTATTATGAGAATTTATAGTAATTCACAACCTATCATGGACCACACATACTGTACATGTATCTTGCCACTTGTTAACTGATGCTACATCCAGCAGTCATGGGGCCATCATGCCACTGCCACACAATCAGTAGTGCTAATAAGTATAGGCCCTACCCAAAAATGGACATGCATCTTCTGGTGTTACAAGTCACAATTTATCAAATGATAGTAAGACCCAGGGCTGAACTCATGTAACTACGTGTATCATGTAGTATTGTGCTCTGCATGGTTCTTTCTCGTTTTAACTACAGTACTTATGTGTCATTAAAAGACTTACCATTACGGGTACCAAGTATGCTTGATAACGTCCTTGAAGAGTTCTTGAATAATCTTTGCTCTCCACTGACTTCCAGATGGTTAGAACAGATGTATTCCTCACCTTTGTCACATCCATTCACATGTGACATGAAGTTATCCACAGCTTGGTAGTGGAACAGCTGCATTTAGCTGCTTGTCTAAATAACAACAACAACAACAACAAAAAGAAATGTGTAACTGGTAGCATTATAATGTGAAGTTTAGGTCTTACATCAGTTTCTTGTAAGTGTTTACTGCCTTGTAAATTCAGAAAGGGAAAATGTTCGGGTCACAACTGCGTCCAATAAGAATAAAAGTTTGCGAAGGTAGGAATGCACTGATGAATATTGCAAGTGACATCAACAATAGGTTCATAAATTTTACTGGAACTATACCCTGCTGTTATGATCCTGAATGCCACAGTCCGCAGCCACATTATGCTATGCGTATATGGGGCTGCCGGTCGCAGTTAGCACAACCCTAACCCAACCAGACGCCAGGCAAGCCATGGCGTTGTGTAGACTACAGCGACAGGACTGTACTCTACCTCACCGATACATTTACTAGTATTGTAGCAGCCCAGCCAAGTCTCGCTGTGTGCAGCTGCTACATAGGATTAGACATGTTTCAAGAAAGATCAAGGATTGATGCTGTGAATTGAGATCAACATAAATTAATAGGTTTATAGTCATGTTAGTTGTCTTTGTTCTGACATCAGATTCTATACTAATGTAACAAAACAAAACAAAAAACTGTTAGATGTCAACTGGCATAATTTTCAAGCTGTGGTAGTGGTACCATTATCATAGTACCGGTAACTCACTAACCTAACTTAGTAACTGCTTTGTGGCATGCACAATTGTCTCGATAATGGTGTACTGTCACATAGACACTATACAATACAGTACAGTGCAGTGCACTCCCTCTGACCTGACCTGTATAGTTTGGCTGTAGTAGTGTTATTGTTGGGACTTAGTAAAAACAACATTTCGACAAACAGGCCTTAGAACTGTTAGTGGTCTACACACTATATACTAAGAACATTCTAGCTAACAATGTTTTTAGATCCTCAGACAGACTCTAAGTCAGTTGTGATCCGTCATGAACATCGACATACACTCACTCACCGTGACATTACGAGAAGTGGTCAACACGTCTGGTCTAGTGCCGAAGTTGTGCATCACGTGTTAATGGCCTTCTGTCGACTGCGTGCTTGAATTGAAGATCCTTACAGTTGCACGTTTTTTTACCAGCTGAAGCGCGATAATAAATGTTTAATCTTGCTAGTCAGCTTGATACACTTGATGATCGACACATTTTGGATCAATACAAAAGTTGCTCGACATTCGGTTACGTGTAATCTGTATGCAGCGCGATCATCCTGCGTGAAAATCTACCGCTCGGCGACACGTACGTCGTCGTCGCTCCAGACATTTGAATGAGTGGCCAATTTGGCTAGTTGTACAGATGAGGAAAAAAAAAAGAATAACTAAAATAATCATACGTAAATTTTTAAGTAAATACATCATTATAAATATTTTGTAAACATTTTTAGTAATTTTTTATGTGATTTCGTCTATTAATTGGGTATGTCATTCAGAAAATTACACTGGTGTTTGATAATCGCAGGAATTGATTTCTTTCTTTTCGCTTATTGGTCAACCAGTTTGGCGGTAGGTATTCTCGTTATCAGAACGTGAATTTGATAATCGTAAAGCCTCCGAAAAACAGTTCCAAGATTACAGGTGTATTGACACTTTGTCTTAAAACACATACTTGCAAGTTTTATGTATACCAAGATATGTAAAATGTGTTCTTTGAAATAACCTTTGTATCCACTACCAAGTCTTCCAAGATGTAATGTAACATGTACATGCATAATTGGTCTTTGTTACAAGACTATTCAGGGTAACGACAAGTAGGAAGACCTACGCTCAAGGATGCCTACCCGTTCCCGCACCAACGAGTACTCCTAGACGAACTTACTTGCTCGCAAGCCCGATACTGGCACACAGGCAGAAACGCCTACCCCAAATGTACCGCTAGTTTTTAGTGTGTAAGGAAATTTTCTATTTGGCTCTGCGTCGTACAAACATCTGTTTGTTTGTTTGTCAGGGTTTTTTTTTTTTTCCATGGGGGCATCTTAAAGCCACAGTTTAACCGCCGGTAGATTCTATCAGACTGCTTACAAAGATCGATCGTACTTGCTTTGGCTTTCGATCGGCTTTTCATCAAGTTCGGGCTAACTTCATATACGAAGTTTGAAATATATTCGTATGGCCATCCTGTGCCAATGTTCAGGACAGTGTGACACTGACCACGTCACGTGGTGCGGATTTGCCCCAAAACATCCACCACCTTACGTTCGTGAGTGTCTCAAAAAGTAGCAATTAATTTGCGGATAGACCTTAGTCGTAGGATGAACGGAAGAATTTCACAGATTTCGCGAAACAAATGCAAGACATTCTACAAACGGTAGGAATCTGTTTGGCGTTTCACGAAGATTTTGCAAACATCGCGCACGCCTTGCGTAGGTCGTGCGCATATGACGAGGCTCGCAAGATATTTTCGAGAACAAATTACAGGTGTACGTGCAAACCACGACCCAGTTTGCGGAAACCGTTCGCGAGAAATTTCTTCTTCTTCTTCTTCTTCTTCTTCTTCTTCTTCTTTTTCTTTTTCTTTTTCTTCTTCTTCTTCTTCTTCTTCTTCTTCTTCTTCTTCTTCTTCTTCTTCTTCTTCTTCTTCTTCTTCTTCTTCTTCTTCTTCTTCTTCTTCTTCTTCTTCTTCTTCCTAAAATTACCACCACACTAAAAACGACACCAACAAAGTTTGACGACACTTCGAACCCCCGCGCCGATTTGGCGATCTTTTGCCGAATAAAATGCGAATGTTGCATGACTTTGCCATGTATTCGACATTTCGCATCCGTCTCAAATCGATCGTGTGCTCAGTGAAATCATCCCTTCAGTTGCATACAGCTGTCCAGACACACATAAAGTGCACTTCGGTTATATCGGACACGGTTACAACGAAATTCCCGTTATAACGAAGTAACAATTCATGCCACAACGTTATCAACTCTATAATCTGTATTTTTGTTGTCACGAGATTTTGATATTACGAAAGAAAATTGCCAGTCCCGAGGACATCGTTATAACGGGAGTTCACTGTATACAGTAATAATGTTTTTTTTTTAATGTTTTCATTTATGTAGGCCTCCATTCCCTTTCGCGGGACTACTTAAAATGAAGTGTCTATAGCTATACCTGCATTTATCTAATTTTTCAGTCTGCATGTGCTCAGACTCTCTTCCTCCCGTTCATATACCTCTCTTTTCTTTGTCGCCTGTTCATTTATCTCGCCTTTCGAACACTCTCTGTGCCTATATCTACATCTCATAGCAGTTTCTTTCTGCAGCCGTCCACTGCACTTGCTCCATTTTCAAAGTTCGCGTCCGAACAGACACATAATCCGAACAACGATCTCCACAATCCTCTACGTAAATCCTGTTTACCACCAAGTCCGTTTTCCCAGACTCGTTTCTACCCCATCTGACCCTCTCCCTCACTACCTCTCTTGATCCATTAATGCGACTTCTTCTTCTACGTGGTATTCTTCATCCTCTCTTCCTCATCTTGTCTTTCAGGGGGGGGGGGGGGGCATTTCATGAAGCATTTTGGTCAAATATTTCTCTGACAAACTGTTAAAAGCTACTGAAATCCTTGCATCTGACTGGCTGAGAGCAAATTAGTCCGTCAAATTTGTCGGACAAAATGCTTCATGAAATGCCCTCCCCCCCCCCCCCACCCCACCCATTTTACTCTCTGCCTATTGCTCTTATACACCACTAAGTCCGTTACATTAATTTTGAAATTCCATCTGCGAAGTATACATGTAATCAGCTGAAAAACCAACCAATTCTATTTTCCCAATAATTACAATTGACAATATTTTATCAAGGCTTCTTACACAGGGTGATGCAAGGACAACGATGAATAGAAATACATTCTAGAGTCTATGGTTAAAATATGAACATATGCTACATTTATTGACTTCAAACATGCAGGCGTTTTCTGTTTGTCCATATATTGCACAATTCAGCATAGCAGCTCGTCTTATCAGAGATCATAATGTATGCAAACTGAGGTACTTATCAAGGATGCATTTTACACACACTCAAAGTTTTCTTCTGAAGTTTTATATGACACTGCCTAAATATAATTGGGGGAAAAAAAGGAGTAAATCTACTTTTCTTGGTCATGCATGACGATACATCGACATTTGAGAACGTTGATCACAGAAATAGCAATAATGCAGCCATTCAATACGGAGCGAAAAACAGTAATATACATGGAAAGAAAATTGTGAAGACAGCTTTCAAGAGGTAAAGAATATATGGAATTAAAGTACATGTTCTTTCCAATGTATTCTCCATCTTTATTTAACTACTTTAACATGTGCATGCTTGATCTCGGTGAGATTGTTAATTGTGTTTGTCACTTTTTAATACAGGATTTTTTTTTTTTTATATTTAGTAAAATTGGTCACTGAATTTTCTACTATCCTCCCCCCCCCCCCCCAAAAAAAGGCAATCATAATACATTGTAATTTCCTTCTCCTTGCAATATCCATATTGATCGAGAAATCAACTAACATGTGGGGAAAATGCCCTTCTGGAACTCAACTGAAATGTACTGGGTGATTCTCTGCATGGTTACCCTCCTATTCCCCCACCCCCCACAAAAAAAAAAAAAAAGGAGAAAGTAATTTTCCTTTAGATTTTATCAACAGCTTGGTAACTCATGTGTACCATCATTTCAACTCCAAGACAGCCCTTCATGACACCATATCTGAATGAACATTATTGAAGATATGAAAAAAAATGCAAATACTGTTTGCAGATGATGACAATGCACAAAAACAATTCTTTTCTTTTTTTAATTGCACTGCCTCTGGATTATTCAAAATTTACTAAATATGTATATTATAAATATATCTATGCAGTCTGCCTCACTGAATTTGCATTACATGCTCCTGATGCCGTGAGATTTTCTGTGTTCTAACCAGAAATTAGGTACCGAACTATGCATTTCAAACATGTCATTATTTGCACAAGTACCAGGAGTTAATTGAGCTTGGCCAAACCCACTATGCGACAAACACTCAAGCACCTCCTCCCTTCACCAAACTCCACCAAGTGAGGGCGCTGCAAGTAACAGCATCACTCTATTTAATTTGACACTCTCTTACCTGAAGAGAAGGATGTACAATCCGTGACAGGGATGGGGGAGGGAGAAGGGGGGGGGGGAGGCAGAAATAGGTGCTACGAGCCAATTAGACTCAATTCAATCAGATAATGTACAAGGTTTTCTTCATCAAACTGTTTTGTTGTTGTTGTTTCATTATGTGTCAGTCTACCAAGCACTTTGCTGCACAAAAACATCACATCAAATGTGCTTTCCTGCTCATATTGTCTACATAGTTTTATACAACTATTGCTGCCAAAAGGTTATAGTATTTTGCTCTGATCAGACACTTGACATTGTGATGGAAAAATCAGGAAATGAAGGGTTTGTTTGCAAAAACCGATAAGTCCATATTTGCCAAATGGAGATATTTGCGATTAAAGGTCAAGAAAAATAAAGAGAATAATAAGAAAATTTTTGCTTCTTTTGACCATAACTTCAAAAGTATACCTTAAGATGTAGTGACCAATATATCATTTTAAAGGTATTATTTTGTACTTTATGACTGAGATCGTACTTCAAAATATTCAAAAATGGACTTATCGGTTTTTGCAAACAAACTCTTCAAATGTTTTGCAGTCTCGGACATCTATGGTGTGCAGACAAAAGAAATCAATAAATAAATATACATAAATACAACATGAATTTTTTCATCCATCATATCAGATATTCCACGTATGTACAGCTACAGGAAATATTACCCCAGTATAATATATTTACAACAGATGGTAGCCTTCTATGTACATGAAAATAGTATTTACAAAATGTTCACATCATATTTCAGAATCAACTGTTTGACTGTAGCCCAAAACAGCTCTAGGGCATCAGAGCAAGCTCCAATATCATTTGCTTCCAGCATGACATAAAACCCTTGGATTTATATATACAATGTATGTGTACATGCACAGTTTGGATCTGGTGACACATACAGTATCATGACCTGCATCAATATCCAACATGGAATGCATCAGTATCTGGAATAAGAGGGAAACCAACTTTGGCACCAGTGTCATACATCAGGTCAAATATATCTTTTAAATACTTTCTAGCCCTCTCCTTTAAACCTAACTCATTCTACTGAAAGGGATGGTATAATTGTGGATGAGATGGGGAATTCAAATTTAACTTTCTGTGAGATAATTAGAAACCACTTATCTGAATATTAAAGAACATACAATTCTAAGAGGAATTCAGAGTTTTTAATGTATTTGACAACAATTGAAATGGCTGAGATATCTTTAAAAAAATGTAAAACAGAGTGGTCCGAATATAAGGTGAGTTCCACCTTTTATTAGGGCCTATTTGTTTTTGAACAGTCATTTCAATACCAGTTTTCATCAAATAAACTTTTAATTCCTCTTAAAATTGAAAGGACTTTTTTTTTATATTTCATATGAGGTTTCTCATTCTATCTTCAAAAAGTTGGTATCATGATACCCCATCTCAACCAAAAGTACACTATCTCTTTAACTGGCATATCAAAATCTTCTACAAACATTTGCAGCAAGAATATAATTATATCATGTCTTACCTCAAACTTTTAATGGATTTGGCACTGTGAGATATAAATGTAATTCCATTATTCCATGGAATTCAGTTTATCATCTTTAATGTTCAATACACCTGTACACTGATGTGAGACTATAAATGCTAACTACAAGCATGTAAATGGCTGCCAAAATATGGAAGCTACACAGAAAAGTCTATGGGAGCTTCAGAAGAAACAAATCTTGTTGTAAGGGTAGGGGTAAAATTTGGATATGATTCTACATTGACAACAATAAATATATCATCTATTTACCCATTCCAAACTGAATTCTGAAATCCCCACAGATTTAGTACACAGGCCACCAGGTTCCTGTATGGAACAGGTAAACATATGGATCAGAAAAGTGCTTCTTGGACAGAACAGAACTGAAAAGTTCTTGTTATCACATGACAGATTCTATTAAGGGGGCAAAGGGATGTACACTGTACATATCACTTGTGCAAATTTCCATTGCAATTCTTCAATATACATGCTTCCTTGCTAAGTTTGGCTTGACTTTGTCTCCTTGGTTTTCAGCACTGAGTTGTTGGTGAGTTGTTGTCTACACATAAATGACTTCATAATCAATGCAGCCTTTTTTCAACAATGTCACTGCAAATGTTTAAATAGGACATGGGCTGTGTTCACCTGTCAAATTTAGTTAATCCATGATGATTAAATGAAACTGTTTCAAGAATAAATGAAACTGTTTAAAGAATGTAATACTTTCACCAGAAGGATATTGTGATTACACAATTTATCTGTAATATTCGCCTGGGAACACAATTCCTTACTTTTCATTTTTCTACTCATATTTTCCTAACTCTGTTCATTTCCTTTCTTTTAATCCGTTGAGGACGAGTCTCGAGTATACTCTGGCAGGTGTCTATGGGAAATGCGTGTTCTAGCAAAATCAGGCCATCTTCAATGGGTTAATTTATTTCACCTAATTGCAAATTTACGAATATGCTAGAATATTAAACTCAGAACCAGTATGAATGTGATGTGCATGCATACATTTCTCTGTTCATTACATGACTCCACGATTACAAATTCAACTACTCATGAAATTGCTGAGAAATCCCAATAAGCCAGTTCGAAGATAGCTCATGTGCACATGGGTACAAGTGACCTTTCATTTTTCTCAGTTGGTTAGGCACTTCACTCAATTCAAAGCGACATGATGTAGCAGCTCGCCCAACATAGCAATTTATGGAACTCGTATTCTAACAAAGAATGAACCTGTGTAGATGAAGTGACCAGAATGGTTCGTCAACCAACACTTTGGGAAGCATCTATTTCATTGTGCTGTTTTGAATACATTAACAAACTTTTTTCTGTTAACACTGCCAAATACCAGGCTTGCTGTCAGGTGGATATACTGGCAGGCACCATTTATAAGGATCCATGAATAATTATAGCATTACAGATGCTTATCTAAGTGAATTAAAAACCAACCTGTCTCTCAGTACAAATGACCTTTTTCTGCTCATGCTCAAACTGGAACCCCGAACTGGCTTATTGGTGAAAAATCAGATTTGCTGAACATGTGGCTTATGCAGTATCACCTTTCTCTGAACATATTTCATTTGTGTAAAGAAAATCAAAAGAGAAATGAGATTGAAGAGAATGGCAGCTACAGGCAAGCTTCACCTGATAACAAAATCAGGTTGGTCAATACTGTTTGTTTTAGCCAGTACTGTTTCAGCTCCCCTGAAAACAATCTGTATGCACTCAGTGGTGGCAGTAATCACAGAGTACAAGATTCATAGGCTTTCTTTGGTCATTAACAAACATATTATTTAAAGAAGAAATAAAAATAGAAGGAAAGAAAAGAAAAAACATAATGAATAACTGTACAGTAGGACCAAGTTAGACCATTCCTTTCCATTGGTCCAGGACATCTATCTATCTAGCAGAACCCCAACCAGTCCCTCATTGCTCATGTTTTCTCTTGGTTTTCTTTGGGTTCCTGGACCTGCTCTTGGCCTTGCAGAGAGGGCAGATGGGGGCATTTCTGTGGATCTGCTGGTGACATGACAGACAATTCTGGGAGAGAAAGAAAGGACAATGTGATCAGTAAATATTATAATTATCATTAAGGGATGGTATACTTCTGGTATAGATGGGATTCAGGTTTTAACTTTGCACAAGATAATTAAAAAATTCTCATATGAAATATCAAAGAGCATACAATTCTGAGAGGAATTCCACGTTTAATTGACAAAAATCTGTTTGAAATGGCTGAGATATCGAGAAACAAAGAGGCCCTACTAATAAAAGGTGGGTCCCACCTTTTATTTGGACCACTTTGTTTCATGTTGTTTCATGTTGTTTCGCGTTGCCCCTTTAATGTGCACTTCAGAATCAAATCACTACAATTAAGGAGCAGACATATGGGGAGAGGAATCCCAAAAGACAGTGCTAAATATGTTCAGGCTTACAGACTAACTTCGGCAACTAACATACTCTTTGTAAAGACAAACACAAAGAAAAAAACAACAACTAATACCCTGTACCAACAGAGGGAATTAATCCTAGCTCATAATGGAAAGATTGAAAGCCTTGCAACCTTTTTCGCAACTCTTGACTGACACAAGTTTAGTAATTATGGCACACTGACCATCATCATGTACATGATTCCTGGAAAAAAAAAACAGAATACAAAAGAAATACACTGATATTAATGTTCCCTCATAAATGATAATTTGTTCTACTTCAGCAGTCGATGGGCTTTTTACATACAAAGCAACATTTCTGAAGGAAAGGTACTGGGGACCACTCACTTTCATGGGCGGTGGCTGCTGTTTGAACGGTGGGGGAGGAGCATGCATCTCTTTGCTGTGACTGGTTCCCGGGACCTGGAGGGGTGTGGGCTGTTCCAAGGGGAGTGGCATGGCAGGGTTGCTGGGCGACGGAGGATCTTTCTTCTCCTGGTCCTGCCATTCTGCTCTCCTCTTCCTAAGTAACCTGCAAAATTGCAAAAACAGAGAAATACTTCAAAGGTGAGAAAAGTACTTCCACAAAAAAAGTCTAAGAAACAACATTGCCACAATTTATCACTGCATGTCCTTACAACTGCAAGTTCTAACCCCTGAGGACAGCCTGATTTTGCTTTAACACATATTTCCCATAGACACCTGCCCAAGTATACTTGCAACTAGTCTTTTTATAATCTTCTTTTCAATCGATCCCTATCTTATTTGTATATTTTATATTCATACTTTATTTCAGTCACAGAATTATCAAATTCCTCTGAATCCCAGTATTTGTCACTAATCATCAAATTTACAACACATTTCAGGGAAATCAATATTGATATCACTCTTTCAAACTCACAAATCGGTATGTTCTTTCTCTGCTTTATGCAGAAATAACAAAACTAACCAGTCTGAAATGGTACTTCTCCAAAGTAGGATGCCAAGCAAAAGTTTAGTTGCCAATTTGAAAACGACAAGACTATAATTTCTGCAGTAAAATTGTCCCAGGAATGAACAGAATGAGCACAACTCTGAACATTCTCTCAGAAGAGTGCTCACCCTAATACATTATGATACTCTCAACAAGGCTAAAGGCAAGCATAAACTGCTCTAGATATTTAGATGCTCTCAGTCAGGAATGTGGGGCTCAAGAAAGTGATTAATTATCATCATTAATTTAATCACTACATCATAAACTTCTCTCATCCATGAAATATGTGAATGCTGACATGACCTACTCTCTTAAAATTTGTTTTCACTACAGAGATGATGATGATAATACATGATTACTTTTGATTTTATCATCACTTTTATTATCACTATCAGCATTCAACTTTGCTAAAGTTCACAAATCCACCGTACCAAAGGGAAAAAAGTCCTCATAAGTTAAAAGTGGAAAGCACTGGAAAGTGGAATGCTCGTCTTCCTCACAAAACAACTGGCAGGTTTTTACAATATGGCATTCACCTTGGTATCATTGCTCTTATCCAAAGAGTAACAGGAAAATACTGACAAGAACAAAAGTAAGGGACTATGATTTTTCTAACAGCCTTGTCCAAGATGATGTTATCAGAGCAATACCCCTGATAAAATAGTCAGCAGAAGAACAATAACTGTTCTTCCACTGGAGTATCGCAAGGTGAATAGAATAGTAAGTTCACAATAAATGAGAAGTGCTGCAAATGCAAGTGACATCACAATCACGTGACCAAGATAACAAAGGGCTATTAAAGGACAATGCCAACAATGATCATATCAAAACAGTGATAATGTAGTAATGTAGTAAGGTAGTAATGTAGTAATTTCAACATTACTGCTGAAAGTTATGATGATGATAATGATAATAATAATAAAAATAATAATAATAATAATAATAATAATAATAATAATGAAACATTGATATGTTTAGAGCAATAAAATATGATTAAGTTCAAGACAGAGCATCATCATCATCCTCAACATACAATGCATACCTGCCAACCCAGAGACTTACTAAATCTGAACAAACAAAGAAAAATTATTCAAAAATCTGAACTTTCATGAATTTCATTTACTTTACTACTACTAAATACTTTAAAAAATCAGAACACACTAAAATTAATGCGTTTTCTCTCAGTGAAAAATCTGAATATTCAGATTAAAACTGAACAGTTGGCGGGTATGCTAGTGATGTACACATACCTTGTACTCCCCTTTCTTATAAGCAAGCTGTGCTACATTAGCATGATCAAGATGGCAGGAGTCATCCCTGGATACATACCAAACGGTTCACTGGCATTTTAAAGACTTTAAATTTGCCAAATTCCTCAATATGTCATTGATTAGCTGTTTTACATTGAGTCAGTGCTTTTAGTCTTTAAATTAGGTCATTTTCTGAATGTACCTTCCCACAATATTATTCATGCTCTGTACAGACAGCATATACAATCACACTCCCATGATCTACATCATCCGTTCGGAGATTGTACAAATTTGAGGGGAAAAAAGAACAACCTAACCTGTCAATATGCAAGTTTACCGTATACAAGCCTGTACAATCATGTTGTTCAGCTACATGCGAGGAAACAGACTGGCTCAATTAGCATTTCTAAATGCTTCACACACTCTGCGATACGACTCGAAAACATGAGTGCATCTGCAAGAAACTACATGTATTGCTTACATTGAATACTTGCCTTGCTTTTTATACTATTGGGAGGACTCTTACACTCCGATCATGGCTTACACTTAGAAAAGATGGCGGGTACTTAAAGCTCTTTGGAAACTGGATGAGTTGGATAATATGAGCTTTAGGAACTCAAAATACTAATCGGTTGCAAACGCTGCATTGTTTGTCTTCATGATGGAAGGAAAAGGGTGGCATAACCAGTTTATCTTTTTATACTTTTAAAGGGGAATTTCTGATCAGTAAAGAATTACTGTGAAAAGAAAGTAAAATTTCACAAGCACAACAGTGGAAATTTGATCACAATTGCATGAAAATTATGGATGCTATGAAATTTTAAACATTAGCCAACTTTTTCAAAAGAGTTCTTGAGCAGTTGATATGCAAATAAGTGAGCTGATGATGTCATCACCTCAGTTTTCCATTGATCGTATGCAAAAAAAGAAGAAGAAGAAAAAAAGATGAAAATTCAAGCAAGAAGTACAGAACATGACGTTATTCCTGGCTAAGGACTTCACAATAATGATCAGTCAGATAAATATGCAGTGCACTCCCATTCTAACAAACATGGTTATAACGAAATTCCGGCTACAATGAAGAAAAAATTTAGGCCGCAACATTATCCTTTCTATGCTTTTTATTGTTTTAGTCAGGATTTTTATTGTTTTTTTATTGTTTTAGTCAGGATTTTTCTTGATGGAAAATTGGCAAAATGATGTGAGGGATGAATGACTGTGGATGTAAAGTGCTGTCAAAACTGAAATAATGAAAACATATGTACAATACTTAAATATGTGACCTCCCAGCTCAAAACCCACAAAACGTAGACTAAAATGAATTTCTACTTTTCTACTAAGTTTAATACAATAGTAGTATGCTTAAAGTTTTCAAATGATAACATGTTTAGATTGCACCATCCAAATCCATTCAAAAGGGGATTGAAATGAATTGTAAAAGAGTGAGGAGGAGTAGTTTCATAGAAAAGGGAGAAAATAGGATTAAAAGATAAGGGTCACTCAGACGTGCTGTGCAGAAGTGTCAATGAAGACGGGTTCTACAATTTCCCAGTGAAAATAGTGCCTTTCAAAAAAATACAGTTGGCCGAGATAAACTGACAATATCTCAATTTTGATTTTGTTTTAACAAAGCTGCCAAAGTTTGACGTAGGTAGAGAAAAGATTACTCTCCCAGGCAAGACAAACTTACAACAATCGAATTGGTCAACCAAAATGATATATATTGGTCCATAACAGAGAATCCTTATCTGCAACTTTTTGTGGGTTTTGAGCTGGGCAGTCACATATAATTCATAATAAGGGTCTTTTCCACTCGATGTGGCAAACATGAAAGAGACAAGAATACTTTAATAAACAAGCAAAATAGTTTCAAAATGATAGAACACATCAATTCCATGACAAAACAAACAAACAAAATTCATTGGAAGAAAACAAGCATCCTTCCATTCAAGATCACCACCACACAGAGACTTACTCTGGGTCCAGCCTTTGGTCATCCTCGGTCAGTTCTGGTACGCGGTCGAGGCCGATGGACATTCTCTGTGCATTGATCTGCTCCTTGAGACAGACGTACTCCTGGTACATCTTCCACGCTGCCTCAAATGACTTGTTACGATCGCCCTCCGTATTTTTGATGACACTCTCAATCTGTGCAAATAACAAGATGTGGTGACATACTCATTTAAGTACAACACATCAATAAAAGTTGAGCAAAATCAGGCAATCAGTTAAAAAAAATCACTTCCAAAAAATGTATACTTTTAATGTAGAATAAAGATTAATGGAGTTTCTTCTATATATTGTCTTAATTATCATTCTACCTTTGTGACAAAGGTTGAAAGGTTAGTCATTTTTTAAGTTTGAGGTGACACCATCACTGGATGAGAAGATTACTTCAGTTCATGACATCACATACAATGTACACAGCATGAAAAATGATAATTAATAAGAAAATATAAAGAGGATTTCACAAAATTTCTTCTTTTTTTTTCATGAAAAGTACATAAGCGTACATGTTCCCTTGACTAGTTACTGACTCATATTGAACATGTATGTCAAGGGTGATAATAATCCCCTGTCTTTTTTTTTTTGCAAGAGGTAAGTCAAGTGCTCTTTCCTTATTAAGCCAAAAACTGAAAATATATTGAATGTTGAACAAAATCCAAGGACGATAATAGTAGGCCTACACTGTACCTCCTTGTGGATGATATGTTGCTGATAATGGCTGAATATCAAATAACTCAAATCTGGATCAATAATTAATGAATTTAACTTTAAGCTGCATCTGCCTCATTATCAATGTTTCCTGATAAAACACAACTTGGAGCAGAATAATCAAAATATGAATGTACTAATTCAGACAATCATGATTATACTTCATTATATTTTCATATATTATGTACATTCTAAGGGGGATTTGTAAAAACATTAATGTGGCTTCAGCTTGAGAAAAATATTATTGAAACACTCAGTGATTGTTTGGAAAATATTGGACAATTTGTGTACTGCCCTCTCTAGATGGGAACTCTTTAACAATTTATAGTGATGTCACAAAGGTAGAATGATAATAAAGATAAAATACAGAAGAAATTTCATTAATCTTTATTCTACATTAAAAGTATACATTTTTTTGAAGTAGTATTACAATATGTATGCAGGTCAATTCCACAGAAAGGTTGCATTTTATGAAAATCAAACTATTGAGTATAGATGATTAATGAAGCTTAATTAGATGATCTAGTATTGTTTACTCAAAGCAGCCTTTCACAACGGATATTTTGATACCTCATTTGTGAACATCAGTGAACGTGGAGTGGAGATATGTCCGAAAAACCTTCATTTTTCATGAAAATTGCCAATTTTTTGCAGAATTTATGTATCATTTCTGATACATTATTATGACCATAACACAGCTTGTGTAATTCTCAGATGGCTTATTTTCTGAATGTTCTTTGGTCATAGATTGGTTTTATGATGTTCTAGAACTTGTTCCGGCATCAGTAAGTATTATTCTCTCAATCTCAAAATGTGGTAGTTGATAGCGTCCCATAAGTCACGTTTTTGTGTCCCATCAGTCACACTGGTTTTCCCTATCCTGCTACTGTACCAATGAGTAGATATTCATACCACTTGGCTCAGGGTAAGCACCAACCCTTTGCTACATTCAGGAAAGAAAATATCTTTCCAGAGACTCTGTGTGTAAGAATATTTCAGAACTTACTTTCCATGTGAAAAACGGTGGTCCTCAGATGTCCCATAAGTCACGACAGCAATTTTTCGTTGCTGTACGTAATGCAATGATACTTTTCAAACTAAGTATGGTGTTTTCATAAACTGTGATATGATGGATCTAACCATGAACTGAGAAAAATGCATTTGATGCAACTATTTTCTCAAAATACTGGTTTGAAATTGCCGAAAATTGTCACTTTGTCCCATAAGTCACAATGGAATTGACCTGCAAACATAAATACTTTTCTCCTTGCTTTCTGAGGGAGTAAAAAAGGTAACATTTTTTGTGTCCTAACAAATGAAATTTAATGAAATGTAATGAAATTTCTTTCATACATCTATGTGTCCCTTCCAATTCACCACTGAAACATCACCAACTGTTGTCAAGTCCCCATCTAGGTAGGGAATGTAACAAAAAACTTTGGCATGAATTCATAACCTTTGAACAGATTGCCTGATTCTCCTCAGTTTCACTGCGTTTCACTAATCTGTCTGCATTGCTTGATGCCACGTCAAGATGGGGAGGTTTACTTTTTTTCTGAGACCAAAGTTGCATGGATGAATAAAACTTAGGCTGGCGCAGCATTATTGTGAGGTCAACTTGTACAATATTGTAAACAGTGTGGCATACATGACACAAAGGTGGGGTGCATACAAAACTTACTGTATAGCAATGAGCATGTTTCAGTAAAATTGCTTCTTTGAATTGATAGTAGAGTAAATAGACAGAGAAATGTCAGTACTCCGCTGGTGTGCAACTGCATATCTTACGTTGTTATCATTATCGGTAAGAGAGAATATTCCCTCTAGAGATAAATGGGGTCCTTACAAAAGAAGAAACAAACAAACTTCAATTTCTTGGTAGTATTAATCCCCCGTTTCCCTGCTATTGTTTTATAGGATATTCCAGAATCCAAAATGAATCCCTGTGATTCTTTACAACTTAACAACTTCAGGTAAAAAGTGAGCATGAAAGTAATTCAAGCTTCTCGACAATGCGTCTGTGAAAATCTAACCAAACAGGTACAAAGCAACTGCTGCAAAGGCACAGTAACAAAAGCACAAAAACAAGTTAGCACATCCATGTTTCAAAGGACACACCCCCCCCCCCCGAAAAAAATGATAAACAAAGTAAAATAGAAACACACACACACACACACACACACACACAAAAGAATCTTTCTGACTTTCATATCTTCTTCACTTCTCTCTCTTATAGCCAAGATGATTTTCCCATCTTCAACTTCCCCTTTCCTCTCTCCTCAATGCTGCATCCTTCTCCTCCCGATGATTTCCAAACCCTTTGCTGGATTCTCACTCTATTCTTCCCTACAACTCTCCCTGTCACCTATTTTCTCGTCTCCGCTGGTGCAACTTCGACTTCCAGCTCACTGCTGCCCCTCAATTGCCACTGTTTGGCTCCCTTACACTCTCCCTATATGTTACTTCTCTCCTCTTAAAAGGCTCTTCTTTCACTGAGCAACGGTCCCTGCATGGTCTAAATATATACACATGGTGATACTGCAAAACTCTCTTCCTCTAAAACATGTATGGGCTCTGCAAGGAAGTCACATTAGCTGTGGTAACACTGGCAAAAACATATTTTCAAAGTTTTGTCAGTGTGACTGCAAACTTCCTGAAAACTTCTTGCATTAACTTCCTGCTCCAGCTACTGAAAAATTTTGCCAACCCCTGCTAATCTTCTAAAAGTTTGTGCAGTCTGAACGCTCACAACTGAAACTTCTTGAAGTTTGTCATGGGACACGAACACCACCTGTTTGCAGGTGGGGCCTCCGAAGTGCACGCTCAACAGGATGTACATGAGTGCATTGTTTCATCACAATCATCAGCTGTCTTCAATGTGACAAATGTACACCAGTGACCCTAACATCGAGAATTTAAACGTTAAGAAGTTTAATCAGTGTGACCACGGGCTATGGGGGTGAGAGGGGGATCATTACCGTGTTGATATCCGAGTGGATCTGGCGGAGTTCCTCGACATGGGCCAGCCTCTCCTGGTTCAGCAGCTCCAGCTCGTTGCGGTACTCCTTCAGCCGCTCCTCCTCTTTCTCCGCCTCCTGCATGTCCACCAGAAGTCGACCTTTCATCTTCTCCAGGTGGACTGTCTGTGACCTGATGGACGGACAATTGATCAATAAACTGATATCCAATTCATATCTAATGCATACCCAGCACCTGTCTTCCATGAACAATTACACACTATACTTTGTCCTTCTTCTTTTTTTTGGGGGGGGGGGGGGATTAAATTGTGTGGACATACTAAACAGCTGTGTGCTCTCCACTTGCAGTGGATTGAAATCTTCACACAATGAAGAGTAAACTCTTCCTAAAAGTAGAACTCTGTTCCTGATATCAAGAAAGTTTGCCAGAGGCTTGCACGACAAAGAACACAGAGTGCAAATCTTGACTGCCTTGAGGGTTATGGCTAAAATGATTTGCCTAGAGGTGATTTCTCAGGGCATACACATGTAGCACTGTTGAGAAATTCAAGAGGCCAAATAGTTTTAACTGTGATCCCCAAAGAAACAGTCAATATTGGTTTCATGTATCGCATCCCACCTAATTTAAGATATATATTCATGCTAAATGAAGGTTCATTAATTAATTGAAATGACATTGTCATGTTACCAGTCTCTTAGCTGGCTGCCAGGCAGTATAGCAAAAACTAGTGACTGCCCCTTTGACCAATATCAAAATTGTGGATTTATCAATTGGGTTATATTGAACAACTAATATTTCAGTGTTAAGGAAGAGATAATTTGAGTATGAACAAAGTGGATTACTACCCTCCGAGTGGGAAAAATCAAAGTAAAAAGTGCATCAGGATAAAAATCAATCAGTTACTGAGAGAAACATTCTTGTTAAAAAAGAAAGTATCTATATAGCAATTGCTACTCTGGTCAAGACAGCTATAGCCAAAAACAATGTACATGGCAAGCAGCCTGCAAATCAATCAATTGCAAAAAACATCCCAGACTTTTGCCAAGTCTGGTTTAACTACAGCTCAGGTAATATTGAAGACAGACAAAAAAGTAAAACCCCTTCCCTCCTATAAATCCTAGTGTATCTATGTGTAATGTACACAACACCTTCAGGCTATATGATGTCAACTTCTGGTTGCTCAAACTAACATGTGTTAAGTGACTTCACACATGAATGTTAAGTGACTTCACACATGAACACAATGTAAACTGTGCATCTCTACGCAAGATTGCCAAAAACTATTGAAATACCCCAATTTTCTCGTTTGCTTTGCACGAATAAAAAAAGTGATCAGTTCAGTCCCTTCAAAATATGTTCTCTCCATCACTGTACTTTGGATGTATTGAGGATACACTGTACATCAATGCAAATTTTCTTAGGTAGGCAAAATCTATTCCTTAAAATACTTGCAGATTAAACAATATTAACTTTTTAATAGCACCCGATCAAATGAAGGATTTAAATTTACTTTATAGGAACAATGATCAGTCACAATGCAGCTTCTTAACATTTTGTTGTTGTTTTTTTTTTTCTCCAATGCATTAGATAACTGACATGACTTGTTTAACAAATCTCTCTCAACTTTTGATAATAGTTCATACTGACTTTGTTTTACACCATTCTTATGGAGTTTTGTGTGCCAAGTTACTTTTGATGAAATTGCTGCTAGGCCTCATAATTACCTCATGTCAACATTTTACTTGAATAAGAATGATGCAGTGATCAATTATAACATGGTTTCAAATGCAATGAAGCTAGAATTCATCCTGTTTTTTTACTTTGTCCTCTGAATGTGCAGAGCAACATGTAATGAAAAAAAAAAATCAAACAACATAACATTAAAGGGGATGGCTAGTAACTGATCAGTGGGAATCAGTGGGAATGCTGGGGGATGATTGTTCCAATCCGTTTGGGATTCATTTAAGAGTACATTATAAATCTACTATTGTGTGAAAGTTATTTGCTTCAGAATGGTCTCATATTCAAGTAATGTGCAGTTTAATCAACCTGTCACTGTACAGGCATGCTAACCTGGAAACATTAAACTGCACATACTTGAATATGAGACCATTCTGAAGCAAATAATTTTCACAGAACAATAGATACATAATGTACTCTTAAATGAATCCCACAAGGATTGGAACATCCCCCACCATTCCCACCGATTCTCACTGATCAGTTACTAGATTCAATGGAAGTTATTTTTTTTTTTTCAGCATCGTGGTGAAAAAATCCATGCACTCACAACACATGACAAACATTTATGAGTTCCAATCGTTTCTTTGTATTTTCTCAGCAAAAACAATGCTATTTAACTCAACAACAAAAAAAAATATAGACTTTAACAGAAAGATGAATAATAGACAGGTATGAACACATACAGCAGATAATCAAACATTGTATCAATATGGCACTTGACTGGCCCGGGATGTCTTGATCTTAATAGCAAACATTACACTGTGGCACAAATACGTCTGTAACAAATCTTCACAATACTAGCATCACCAGTAGATCAATTGAATAATATCCACACATCTTTCAGGTCCATATCCTTACAACAAAACTTCCTCAAGTCTGCAATGGCACTACACATGAAAGAGAATGACAAGAAAACACCCCCTAAAAAAAAAAAAAAATTAAATAAAATAATGAAAAAGAAAGCCAGACACTGTCAGTATGTTTTTGAAGTTATAATTGTAGTAGTCATCCTTTGTAGATCATTTTATAGTGTAATTCTATACCATGTGTAATAGAAGACTTTTGAACAGAATAAAATTGAACAAACAGAATCACAGAGGTTTCAACAAGATTGGACGCATAGTAAAAGAGTGATGGAGACTTTCATGTTTTCTTCAAATAAATGCAAGTATGGAAAGAGGCAATAATCAAATCACCCATCTCACAATCCTTCTTCGGTCTGTACACAAATACATTACCAGAATCATATTCTTACAGCTCTGTAAATGATTAATGATTACAACTGTCAGCTGAAGTATGTGTTTGTAACTAATTTCACTGAATGGTGAAAACTTTAGAATTTAAGAACTTTCATTTTTTGGTGTAATTTTGAGATGAACCTCTACAATTCTGCTCATTCAAGTTTTCTCTACTCATTATAGCCAACTTTAACATGGAATGGAAACTCCCTATAAGACAAACCCTTTTACATGAAATTGGCCTTAGCATAAATGTTGTCTTGATTTATTCTTGGTATTTACTCTGTATTTAACCAGATTTCTCTGCTTTTTTAATTTCCTAAAGACCATATCTTTTAGTGGACTTACCAGGTCGATGAAGGCAACATGTTAATTATCCCCAATTAAAAAAATGTGTGGGATCAATGGGCTTTTCACTAAGGATCTCATAAATCCCTATTCTTGGACAATACCTAGAATGACATCCTGGCAGATTGCAGAACAAAGCAATTCAGGGGAACTGCTGATTGGCGAACAGGGTGTAGAAAGGCAAATGAGGGAGGCATACGTGTATATATACACCCTTACAGCACTTTGCAACACTCCTTTCAAGCTCATAACATCATAGCCACAACACAAGTATTATATCTAATTGTTGCAAATCTGGAAGATGTCTTAAAGTTTCGGCAATTTTTTTTTCAATGATGCTTTCATCTGGAATTCACTCTTTGAACTCTCCTTGAAAGGAATCCATACATTACCTGTTGCTAGGCAAAAGTATAAATAGTTGAAATCAAACGCTACATCTTCAATGTCCCATTTTCAAATACAACCAAATTAACTACAGAGGACATGCAATATGGCTATTTGTCCAATAAAGTATTACTGAAATTGTGTGCAGGACTGTTACCATAGTAACAAGACACCAAGAAAAAAAAGTCATCACAAGAAGAAAAAGAAAAAAATGTGAAGGGTTTTGCAGGACTACAAAGGAGAGACAGAATGTGTGATAATAAACTAACAGATTTCTTTGAATCTGGATGCTACAATGACCAACGACTCACATACTGGATAGGTGCCTAATGCTATTAAACTCAACAGTCTCTGAAAGTGTTCTGAAATACATTATACAGATCCCTGATTTCTATAATATGAGAGATGTCAGTTTGTATTTGCATGATTACTTTTTTGTTGGTGGTCTGTTTGTTTGTTTGTTTGTTTGTTTGTTTGTTTGTTTGTTTGTTTGTTTGTTTGTTTTTGTGTGTTCTTTGGTTGTTGTTTTTTGAGATAGAGAAGCTTCTAATATGATGAGAAGAGTTGCAATGAGACAGATAAATGAGATGACTCTAGCATGCTATAGCAGTCTAAATGTCAGTAGTCCTACATTATCTACTGCATAACATGCCATATGCTTCATGAGTACATGTATATTTTGTGAACTGGGACTTGAGACAATTTCGCAAGTGGTTGAATTCATGACTGAAAACCACATTAAACATGAAGTGTCATCCCTTTTCGAGAGAAAAGTTAGGAACTTTCCATCTAGGATCAATGTTATGGGAGGCAATTCATCTTGAGAATATAGGTACTAGCAGACTCTCAAAATTAGTGACAACGACATCACTTTTCCTCTTGAAAAATGGAAATAAAGTCATTGCAAAATATCCAGCAAATACAGCTTGTAGTCATACTACATGAGCACACACTGTATTTTCAGTAAGCCTGCTTGAAAGCCATCCATCTCAAAACTGAGGCCTACTATAAAGTCCACACACAAACCTTTTTAGATTGAATTTAAATCAGAGGCAGCACTAAAGGCAAGCACTTTATTTTATTGGATATTAACCATAAGACCATGTACTGTACAGCAGGTGTATTGGCTGTAATAATAATTGAATTTAAAAAAAAAAGGGGAAAAGGTTCATGAAAAACAACAGATGTTACATACTGTCATATACCCTGCTCATTTAGAAATAAAAACACTATAAAATCCAGAGATATCTTAGACAATCAAACAAGCACACAAATCAGAAAAAGAAAGTCAGGAATATTAAGAAGATATTGTCCTACCAGCTGCATCCATTCTGCCACCCTTACCTCAAAACATTGTCAAGTAAGTGAAAGCTCATCTTGCTACTAAGAAGTCGCCAGCGCTGAATGAGAACAATTGGAAAATGGTCGGCAGGAAATCACACAAGCAATGCAAGCAGCGAGTGGGACATCCAATAATCATTGCTCCTTCAGAGGGGAAACACTCCCGCGACAGGACACGATGTAGGATCGGCGTCGCAACAAGAGATATCGCGAGACTGCACTCCACGTCCGAAGAGTGGATGCTTGTCCAGTGGAGAGAGAAGGCGCTGTGCATGTGGTATGAGGGAGTGGAAACAAAAATCTACACTGCACTGCTTTTCCCCCTTACCTTAGAATATTTTCCAGCGACTTCATGTTCATCGTGTTCCTCGCTACACTTTCGGCCGAACTGAGCACGCCACGTTCCATCTCTCCCCCTCTCTCTCTCTCTATTCCCTCCCGCTTTTGCACTCTTCAAAAATCACTTTAGGCCGACAAGCCACTTAGGCCCCCTCTTACCCACTCAAGTAGTTGCTCTGAAGTATTGCTCCCCCCCCCCCCCCCTCCTTTTTTTTTTCTCCAGTATGCTGATAATTCCTTTCTGTACATACAACCCTTATAGACAAGAGGCACACGAAGTGGGAGGAGCTACTGACTAGAAAGAAATCTGGCTGGCTGGCTGCATTGACTTTGATAGTCTGCGCCCATCAGACCCTATACGGATTCAGACAAGAAAGGGATTAAGTTTGTATTAGAGGTGGATACCCCCCAGACAATGGCTGCTCAATTGAGTCAATTAAAGGCAGGCGGCTAGCCTAGATTGTCCCTGAATAACTGTGCTATTGAAGACTCTCATGCAGATCGAGGGAGAGAGAGAGAGCAAAAGATAAATGAGACTGAAGAAACTTTGAAGAAAGTAGAGGACTGGTATAGAACTGATCAGCAAGAAATATGTTAAATGAGAAGTAATGACCCTTTGAATGTTGACATATTACTTAACTTTCACCATCGTTAGTTTTTTTTTTTCTCATCAGCACTATCATTAGCATTATTGAAATTTATAACCATTCTTGACTTATCATTAAAGAACAACAAATTCAAATTATTCCCAACCCTCTAAAAAGGAAGAAACACAAAAATGGAAGATCTTCTTTTAATATGGCAAAATCTACATGATAGCTATTCCACTTGTACAGCATATGGACTTCCAGCACATCTGAAAGTATTAAAATTAAACCAAAAAAAAAAAAGAAGAAAAAAAGTAGGAATTAAACATTTCTGAATCTAGGATGAGTTTTATGGCAGGGGAACAGCAGTCCATAGTTACTCTGTTGCCAACACGTTAGTTGCTGACACGCAATATCATCATTGTCATGGGCATCTAGTCATTTTGAGTCTTGTATAGACAGACTACAGCTCAAGCGCAACAGTGGGTAAAGCGGGGTACTGAAGGAGCGAATACAGGACGTACGTAAGTAGAACTGCGTTTTACAGGCTGCTCCATGTGTACACACAAGAGGAACACGCAGGCGCGTGGCAAACGGAATTGTCAGAGGGCACGAGGAGAAGGAACAGTGGATTCAAATTTGCCCGGAGGCCAGAATAATTGATGGAGGTGTTATCCGCCTGATTGGGGGGCATTTAGTTCTGCGTAGTTGGCTGGGCTGAGAACCTAGCCTCCTGGCCCACTGGCTTAACCCCCACAGCCCTCACAAATTGTATCCAATGAATTCTCCCCCTCCTTCCCTCTATTTATCTTTGTGTCTCTTTATCTCTATCTCTTCATCTTTGTCACTTTATCTCTCCCTCTCTCTCTCTCTGTCTCTTTATATCTTTCTCTGTCTCTTTATAATATCTCTCTCTCTCTTCATCTGTCTCTGTATCTCTCTTTCTGTCTCTTTATCTCTATCTCTTCATCTTTGTCACTTTATCTCTCCCTCTCTCTCTCTCTCTCTGTCTCTTTATATCTTTCTCTGTCTCTTTATAATATCTCTCTCTCTCTCTCTTTCTGTCTCTTTATCTCTATCTCTCCATCTACTATGTCTCTTTATCTCTTCATCTATATCTTTATCTCTGTATAGAGAAAGTTGTCCATGTGTTGGTGTGATAATATCATCAAAAATAAAACTGAAAATTTGTGTGCCAAAATAAACTGTTGGGTGATTACAGTGCGAAGTTGATTTCAGTTTTATTTTTGATGATTTTATCTCTGTGTTAACATATAATCTTTCTGTTTCACAGACACACACAAACCCTATTACACGTGAAAGATACTTTCATCTGTATCATATGTCATAGACTGCTCTACACTGCTTGTTGATGACTGCCATTGTTTCCATTACTCAGAAGAAAAAAAAAATAAGAAAGAAGTTACATTATACTTTTATGAAGTATTTGAATGCATTATACCGGGAATCTGTGTACGAATACAAACTTGTACAATGTGAACATACTAAAGAACACTGATCACCACTACACCTTCTTGCATAGAGTTGTACACATGTAAATTTCCTGACTTTTACTTTAAATTCCTTTTTTCAAAATCATGAGAATCAGCAAGCAGCATGGGCTAATACAGTTTTGATCATACTGTGCCTCTGCAATTCCTTCTCATAAATTAGAGATGATGATACACTTACTGAAAGCAAGAGAATATTGTAAAGCAGAGGGGTGAAGGTTGAGGTGTGAATTTTCTTCAATTTGGTTCCCACTTTGTAGAGGAAGACAAACTGAAGAAAATTCACACCTCAATACAGTTATTGTTATCATTCATTTCTATGAGCGCTGCATTGCTTATCTTCAAATGCTTCACAGGAGACATACTAAACAAGCATGCCAATGGCTAGAACAGAAGAACTAGAATTGTAGATGTCCACCCTGGTTTTACACATAATTACATGGCAGGCTTATGTTGTCTCTCTCCCCCTCTCTGGCACAGAATGGTGCAGCATTTTTGTACATTCAGTGAGTTTCAAGGCCCTTGCCATACATTCTAAGAACTGTTTAAAAATGACTACCATTTCTTCTCCTGTACAATACAACTGATATCATCTAGTTGGGCCTTCACTCCATCACTTGTGCAATGCTATTATATCCCCTTCAGGCCTCACTAAAACATTGGTGACAGGATGGTACATAATATTATGCACCTTCATTACACCAAATGAAACACATGTATGAGGAAAATCTAGACAGCGGAATGAAACCACCAATTATCTTGTCTGACCCCAAAAGCAAGCCAGACTATTGAAGAGACACGCAATGTAAACCAAAAGGCTTTTGAGTACAGTAACTGCCTTTTTTAAGCTGAGAGAACAATAAATAACTGCCAACCTAAACAGCTGGGGATGAGGATAACAATAGGGTACCAAGGATTACGGATTAGATAGCTGGTACACCTTAGGTGTGATAATCCCTTGGATAAATCTGTGAAACTTGGCCTCTACTCTGGAGGAAAAGTTTCAAAACCACTGTGAAGTAGGGTGTGATTCTCCTTCTTATCCACACGATAGCGATAGCGAGACCGGGGTAAGAACTAGACATCAAGCAAGGTAATACTGGGAAATCATGATCAATTACTTTGATGCGAAAGTGCCAAAATAAATCTCATGTAAAATAATCACTTGATTTGATTGAAATATCCTCATCTACTTTGACGGAAGTAGTCAAAAGGCGCCTAAGCATTTTGTTGAAAATACAATGACATATTTTAATGAAGAATACTCAAATATTTTTCATGGAAATGGTTCAAGCAATGCATCAAATACTCCAGTGTTCTGTGAATTAAAAAAAAAAAATCAATGGAAATATGCCAAGATGTTTACTGAGAAATGTTGTCATTATTTGATTAAAAATTTTCACATCATATGCATGTAGTTTTATAGCAAAACATCCACAAACATTTCAAATGTAAAGGTAAAATATTTTGTTTGAAAATGCTCAAATAATTTCATTAAAATTTCTCAGATAATTAATCAGAAATCCTGAAAGCATTTTGATGAATAACGCTTAAAGTATTTTATTGGAAAGTGTGGGGATCATTTCACAGCCAATACTGAAACACTTTACATTTCTGATTACCGTGAGTGTGTGTGCCCTGAAAGTCACCACTATTGAATCTTCACTTAATATATTTACTGAATTAGTGTATGCTTGAAATTAAAGGTCCTGTTTACCTTTGGGAGCAGTGATTTAAAAAACGTTCAAGATATCACATTTGATGCATAAAGTGTATGTCAGTTGTATCAAAAAACATCCTACCATATAAAGATTTTGCAATAAATCCTAATATATAAGGAGATATCACTGTTTTTCTCAATAAACCATAACTGTAGACAGTTTAGTCTGGAAACATTTTTATTATAACTATTGTTCACATTTTTTTTTTTATATTCAGCAGTACTTAACATTGGTTATACTGATTTAAATTTTGACATTGGCTGTTTCTATTCCTAACTCAAATTTTAGAACTATTTTGAAGCACTAATGCTGGGTTTTTGTTTCATCTGCAAATGGTAAATTATGCCTTTAATAACAATTACTCAATTTTACCAGTACCTGGCAGCATGAGTTTTGATGTGTTTAAATGAAAGAGCGATAATGGATGTAAGCAATGGTATGCAAGGTAGCAGAGGTCATGATGTCAACAAATGTCCCTACAACACTCAAAAAACGCTTAAAAATAGTAAAGAAAATCAGATTTTACATGTAGGTTGATGATTTTGAAAAGTATCAGAATTCCCCCAATAGTCACCATTTCTAGGGTACTTTAATTTTGCAACACAGCAGACATTTAATGCCAAGGAGACACCTTTTTTCCCTCAGATTTTTATAAAAAATAAAGCAAAATCAACTTCACATTTAAATTCA
The DNA here is from genome assembly GCA_033980235.1 of Diadema setosum. Classification (NCBI taxonomy): domain Eukaryota; kingdom Metazoa; phylum Echinodermata; class Echinoidea; order Diadematoida; family Diadematidae; genus Diadema; species Diadema setosum. The sequence goes on from CM067076.1 coordinate 12,900,833, forward strand.
CATGTCAGGGAGACACTTGCAGCCCTTTGACATTTTTAGCTAACAAAATTTGCATAGATGGTTGCTATCAAGAACACTATTTCCTGATAAAATAGATCTGGAAATCAACTTACAACACTCCCATTTACTAGCCAGTCAAAAATATAAATAAAATCAGGTTTTAGGTTGATAATTTACCAAGTATTTGAATTCCCCTAATAGGCACCATTTCTAGGGTATCACTGACACAGAGCAATCATTCAATGCAAAGGACAGATCCTTTCTTTTTCTTAGACTTTCTAAACAAAGTAGAACAAACTAAATTCATAAATGTGCAACATGTCAGTAAGACACTTGTGGCCCTATGACATTATCATTCAGTTTTATAATGTAATTTGCATGTATGGTTGCTATAATTAATGCAGCTATTTCCTTAAAGTATCTGAAATTTAAAATTCCACAGGTTTCTCACTTATCTCTACGATTATTTCATTTCATATTGCAACTAACTTGAACATGCCGTTGTAAAGCACTTTGAAGAGGCTCGTTCTGCTCATCGTTGGCAACGATGAGCAGAAAATTTACCTCATAAACATCTCAATGCAGACATGATGAAAACGATTTTCTTCTCTTTTTTACTGTGCTCAATCTCGCAGAGGTGTTATTCTAAGGGGTTCAGCCATATTTACACAAAATGCTGCCCATCAATATATGAAATGATGTCTGCATAGCTGCCGTGGAAATAAGCAAGTGCAACAAAATATGGCTACAAAGCCCCCTCCTTCCCTAATCATCTGGGCAGGGCAGAAACCGAGACATGTGTTCTGTTCACTCGGGCAGCAGAGATTTACTCGGTTGATACTGTATTGAACACGGCATATCAACCCAAGAGTTCCGCTCCGGCCTATCCATCTTTTGAGAAAATAATCCCCAAATTTCATTAAAAAAAAAACCCACAAATTACCAGAAGGGAGGGAACAGAGAGAGTGAGAGCGAGAGAGCGGGGGAGAGAGAGAGAGTAGATTAAAAATGTGAATTTGACTGGTGTGTACAAAGCTTCTTGAAAATGAGAGTGTTTTGGTTTCTGGCTCCCTGCAGAGCTTCTCTCTTGATTGATTTTTCTCCCTTTTTTTTTAAACCGGTTTCTTCTTTTTCTCTCTCTTTTACTTTATCCCTTTCACATCTACTCTCCTTGTTGCATTCTGACCATGCTCCAGTTATATTGGAGAGGAACAGTGATTTAAAACACCTAGTTCTCTCCTAATTTGTGTATGTGTGTGCGTGATTATTCTTCACTTTTTTTTTGCCCTCGCCTGTAATTGAAACAGTCCACTTCCACTACCAGAGCTGTGGGAAATGCACAAGTGTTTAACAGGTTCAGACGATGATTTCGTGCATGATGTATCACCATGCTGTGTTTATAATGGTGGTTATAGACCTTCCAGTCAATGCAGATTAAAAGAGAGATTTAAAGAAGAAATAAGAAAGACTTTACAGAGAGAAAGGAAGCCAGCAAGCTACTGTGAGAAGAAAAGGAAGAAAATGGGAACATTTCCAAAGCAACAATAACTCCATATCACTGCCTGTAAAATGTTTGATTTCTTCAGGTCATCACATTAGCATCTCTAATCGCAGGAATTTTCCAATGCAAACGTACGCTTTACTCTACTTAACAATTGATGACTTGATCTATCCCTTTCATGTAAATTGGCACTTTTGTCTTCTATCAAACGGATTCATTTATATTTTAGCAAATTGTATGAAAGACAAAATGTTTACTCTTGCTGCATGTCCATAATTTTTCAGTCTGTCCATGAATAACTGTTACTAGGAACTCTCTATTCTTTGTCATCCATGACTACCTACGTGCATCAATATGATTGCATGCATCAGGTCAACTACCGACTTGATCAAAACCTGCCCAACTTGTCAGATGCATTTCATGAATTTCACTCCCTCCTCCACTCCCGACGGTGGGAATTGGACAGCCCGAAAAATTGTGTCATAACCGTCCGTCGGTGGCTGGCGCGGAAGCCCCGAGAGTGTCGTTGGCGCGAGTCTCATTTCGGTGCATCTTCAGCTTTATTCCTTCATCTGCCACGGCCCTCCCCGAGGAGGGAGACCTGCAAAGAAGAAAAAATGGCAAACTCTGCGCCGGTGGCGAAAAGTGCAGCTCAGCAACTGCTCGCGACCCGCATCTCCATCTTCTCCCTCCGTCCACGGGTGTACTCATGACAGCGGAGATGATGTTAAATGGAGAGGAGTAGATGCGAGGTAATCGGTAACATATAATTGCCTCACCACTCCTATTACACCCTCCGACGATTTCACGTTCTGCGGGACGGTAACACTAAACCATCCCTTAACAGATCGCGTTAAACTTCCACGACTCAGCGCGTTTTGGTTATTCAAAAGACATTCCGTGGTGTTGATTCTTCTGTAGCGTGTGTCATCTACTCTCCCTCTCTCTCTCTTTCATCTCTCCCTCTCTCCTCTTTCTCTTTTTCCTATACTTTTTTTTTATCCTCCTTGTATCCAGGCACAACGGCTCTACAAGGAAGTAATTTAAGAAATTTGCACAGAAATGCCAGATAATTAACATCTTGATTGAAAATGTGTATCTGGGGAAGGCGAGATGTTATCTTGTCGATGGCGGAACGATTTCGTTAGCACTGTGTTGTTCCTTGTCGGCGAGCGTGGTTTTGGCAGGCCATTAGATCCTGATGCCTCGGGCCAGAATACAAAGGAGGAGCAAGTGAACTGTTCCATCAAATGGCCCGTGTTTGTCCAAAACTGTGCGGAAAAAACATCTCGAGGGAACAATCGTATGCAAAGAAGAAAAAAAAAACGAGGACATAAAGAAACGTCGAGGAACACTTAAATACAAAGTTTGGGAAGAAAAAAAGAAGTCGAGAGAAGAAGAAGAAGACGGGAGAAGGGAGAGGCAATGATGGATGGTCCTCATTTGCTAGTAAAAATGAAAAATATCAAGTATACATCTTAGAGACTCTGTGGGGAAGTGGGAGTGAAGGATCTTGCTGAGCGTAAAACAAAAGGGAAGAGGGACAGTGCGGCAGTTACTTGTGGCCGGGAAGAGGCCGTCATTTCCATCTGGGTTAACAGGATCTGTAAGACAATGCGCAAGAAGTTAATTTCTTCCTCAGGCAAAGGCGGATTTTCGAAAACAAGACTTCAGTCAGATTTGTTGAAACTGATGCCAAAGAGACAGGTAGAGAGAGATGTGAAATGGGAAAGCGGGTGGTGGGAGGGGGGGGGAGGTGAATGACGGAAAAGGTGAGAGAGATACAGCAAGAGAGAGAGAGAGAGAGACGGAGGCAGCAAAATAGGAAGAGGGAACTAACTACAAATGGACAGGTATCAGAAACAAAACAGAACTCAAATTCTTTGAGGCATGGAGTGAAAAGTGATGGTAACTTACAAGAGGGACAAGAGGAACAAACAGACAAATTGCATGAGCAGCTACTACTGGTAGTACTAACAAAAATCTGTCTTCAGAAATGCATTTTAAATGCACAAGTGCAGGCAGTATTTTCCGATCTATCAAATCAAAAACAATGCTGGCATTTTGTGTTCTACAACTGTGGAAAGGCTGTGAAACGTGCTTGTATTTTTTTTTCCACATCAATACATTTTCAATCATTGATTACTCAAAACAGTGAATAATTGTTTGTTTTTCGTTTGTTTTTCGTTTGTTTTTTTTTTTATTCCTAGTCTGTTTCTATTACAGGCTTTTGAAATATGGAAAATTACTAGCTTTGCATTTTCACTGAAAAGTACTGCTGGTCATGACCACCTAGGTAAACTAGGAGAGGCCTCACAACTCTCCCATTCATGGTAAAGAAAAAGATCTTAGAATTGCGCTTTTCATTAGTGATTTAGCAACAAAACAACTCCCATTTCCAACGAGGCATCAGTACCTGCTTATATTCAAGACTATTATAATTAGACAGAAATGATGTAAACTATTCTCTTTGTTTCAGCTGTTCGATAAAACCGTTATTCTTGGATACATTTTGCTTCACAGAATTTTATTACCAGGCTAACCCGAATACAATACAATTAAGGCAAGTCCAATTAATGTGTAATATGCCCTTCCCATGAGGCTTAGAGTGCTTTAACCCTATTCTAACTGGGGGGGGGGGTCAAATTGACCCCCCCTCGACGTTTCGCGCCACAATTCTGCAACGCGCAAAGATTTTGCCGCGTCGTTTCATGACTTTTTTCGAAGTCTCCTGCATATTTTGAGACCAAATTTGCGACGTCCGGGTACACCATTCTGAAGTTATGCAATGTTTTGCATATGCATGTTAACCCGAAAAACGCTCAAATTCATGATTTCGTGTGCAAATCCAATGCAAACTGTGTTTTTTTGTTTAATTGATATAAATTAGATTATTTCAACTTTTAACCATTGAAATAAATCAATTCTAATGTAGATAAGCTTGAAAAAGAGCCTACAACAAATTTTGGCAAAAAAACAATAGAGAACAAAAGATCGAAAAAACAATAAAATACATAAGAAATTAACAAAACAATAAAAAACAAAAGAAAATGATTTTGATTGCGCAATTTTTTTACAAGAAAATTGTTTGATGTGTCTTGAGGAACTCTGACACAAAAATCTAATAATCCTTCAGTCTTTTTGATGGAGTTACAGGTGAAAATATGATTTCATGCATTAATTTGCATAATTAATTTATTAAAAAATATGAAATCAACATTTTTCTATTGTATGACCATGTAATCTTGTAGTTGACATCCGGCTCTATGTTCAGGCAAAATTTTGCGGCGATTGCGCGATCGGCGGCCGAGATCTGAAGGGGGGGTCAAATTGACCCCCCCCCCCCCCCAGTAAAAACTTGGTCTCAAATAGCCCAGTTAGAATAGGGTTAAAAATTGCAGAATGGAACATTTACACACAGAATTCAGAGTAATTGAGAATCATTGGAACACCATTCAAAATAGAATAGGCTGAAGACACTCTGCTATTTAAAGATCTATGGAATATGAATCATACATCTATACACCACAAAGGAAATGAAAGACCATGTTTAAACAATACATGATGTGACTAGATCTCTACATTTGTACATTGTACATCATACTGTACAGCATGGAACATGCACAATGTACATACCTGGTACCCTCTTGCTTAATTTGATACTGTGTGCATGATGCTGTTTAATGCAACGGCTGTGACAATAAGATACTGATAGCCTCATTGTACGATGCAAAAACTCATAACATCACATTGTGTAATATGCATATTCCGTCCCTTTGCACTTTTTGATGCCCAGTTACTGTTTCAGGAAAATGAAACACCGATCAGGACCAGATTTGCACAGCTGCTGTCCTGGGCGGTTATCATTACTATCTCACGTTTACAGATATTTAATCTCTGCAAACACTGTCCCTGCTTGAAAGGAACACAGACCGTTACAAATATTGCACAGAAAAAAGTTTAAATGCAATTAATTCATCTGCACACAATATTCCCGGAGGTTTGTACTTTTCGTTCAATATTTGCTGTCTAGCTGTTCTGTGTTCAAATTATCAATACTTGACACCTTCATGCGATATGACCTTGTGATATTGGCTCGTGATGACTCCCTTCTATATTAGGGAGATGATGATTGGATGGTAACAGCAACCCAAGTTCAGGCAAACTTCTGCCATTAATTGTGAACCAGATGTTCCGAGGACGATATGCATACGAAGGTGAAGATGCTGTTAATTCTCTTGATGGGTGCCTTTTTAGTGAGTAGTTAAGAAAAAACACTTAGAAATTTATTTGATTAGCTGGTCACATGGTTTCCAAGAAGACACCAGATTCTATAGGCAGGGCTTAATGTTAGTGGTAGCCCAGCAGCCCAGACCATTAAGAATTGATGTCTGGCCACCAAATTTCAAAAAAAAAAATAAAAAAAATAAAGTTTTACTTGTGGTGGCCTGATTGGGTAACTTTGTAAGACTCTAATAAACAAAACCACACATACACCAAAAAAAACCCCCCAAACAATCACTTTGGTACCCTAAAAATCTACTATTAAAGTATCAGCAATTTAGATACACATGCTTTGAAGTCTCAAAATTGTTGTAAATCTACATGTAAATGATGGGAACATGAATATTGTTAGCACTACTCAATGAACTTTACAAGGGAAAGTAAACTGGTTTCTCAACTCTGTAGAGAGACTTGGTATAACAAAAATTATTCAGACGTTTAAAACAACATATTTTGAAATTTTTTCTTTATACTGTACAAATTCAAACAAGGAATGGTGAAATATCATTTTATAGTTGTTTATTAAATAATTAAAATTTTAAATGAATTTGTAACCATTTCTAACACATCGATATCCTTTCAAACAATCACAAAGTTTGTTTAAGGATTGCCTGACATAGCAACAACTGATGCATCCAAAGCGGAGGCCATATCCTTTATACTGCACAAATCTAAACAAAAGGATACTAAACTATTGTTTTTAAGGTTCTTTAACATGATTTTAATCTTTACACACTCTTTAAGATAACAACAAAGTTGTTCAAGGCTTGCCTGACATTGCAGCAACTGATGTATTCAAAGTGGAAGCCTTGCAAATGCACTGAGTAGGTATAGAGCTATGGAAGAGTCTGTAACGTTAATGTACAATCTGAGTACATCGTAGGTTTTAGAATGCAAAAATAATCTTTATGGGTCCTTTGATACAGTCTTATCACACACACACGTGTACATGATTTTTGCTAAACTGAGAATTAGGAACTTTAAGCTTCTTGTATACAAGTGTTTCCAATTTCAGAATCAATTTTAAAATGAGCACTGGATAAGCTTTGAAAATTATTCAACCAACAGAAATCATTATGTTTGAAGAACAAATGGATCAAATGATATGGTTTTGTTTACACTACAATAACAATAAATATTTGAAATTTAGATAAAATATTTATTATAGGATGTCTAACCACATGAATACTGGTATGATCTTTGGGACTTTATGAATTCAAAAAGTAGAATCTTCTCAATAATGCTTTAATAGAATTTTATGCTGTGGGATCAACAATGGAAGCAGAGGCAGGATGTTTCTAGCAAATGCTGTTAGTAATGCAGTATCTCATTCAGTGGGAAACCTGTCTGGAAGTTTACAACTGCATAATGATGTGTGTGTAATGCCATTTGGAAAATTGATTCATTATTTCGTTATTATCAAGGCTTTCAATTTTTATCAGTTCTCTTTGCTTTGCTCTAGACAGTACTTTTTCATATGTTTGCTTATTTTGCATGCATGAGTTGCATGCCAATTTTCATCCTTTACCTACTTGCATGCACTAGCAGTCAAATATAAATTGTTTTGACTAAAAAAAAGAGTGATTAATTACTCAAGGATGTCCTAAACCAAAAAAAATACCTGTTTTACTCCTAACAGTGCATTGATCCCTCTTTCTTTTGCTCAACAAGTGCTTTGTTTGATCATCTCAAACTTAAGAAAAAATCATTTTCATAATTTATCAAAAAAAATCAATAGATATGCTCTCAGATACACAGATATATTCTCCAGATGCATACACTTGCAGCTTCCTCCTACAAGTGTACATCATAATGAATATTGACAGACATAGGTTACCATTGATTTTCAAGGAAGATACTTTCCCCACCAATCATTAGCAGAGTTTAATGGGCAAGAGTGAAACAGACTGTTCCAACCAGGTAGGTGGAAAGGAGACCTTTCACCTCTCCATTCCAACTAAACCCTATCACTGCCTGAGGCATGGCATCTGTGTACATTTAGCAGTGAGAGTTTGAGACAGTAGTTTTGTTTGGATTAACCATGTGGTTGTTTTTTTTTTTTTTTCTAAACAAAGGTTGCAACATTCTCCTTCTCCCCATCCCCCCCCCCTGCAAAAAAAAAAAAAAAACCACACACAAACAATTTTATCTGAAGGGGTGGAGGGGAGCAGCAAACTACATGTACCTGCCATATTCTCAGTTTTGCATGACGTAGCACTGCAGAGACCCTTGTCTACAGTGTAGTGACTGCATCCATCCATTTCATAAAGTCTAGCCTTGACAATTAAAAACCACTTTAATTTTGTTGAACATGACACAAGACTGCTTTCATACTAGTGGTACAAGTCCCCTGTAAATGCAATGAAATGTTCATTAAGCTTGTCTAAAGTACTCAGCCATCAATTAACTTGTCTACAAGTCAGTGCATTCTTTCCTGGTCTTTAGTTTAAAAGCGTGACGCAAACAAAGGCACCCTGCAAAGATTGACTAAGAGAGTATTTTATGATCAAGACACATTTACAATGGCTAGCAAAGTCCCCTTTCACAGGTGTGAAACTCAGGTTTAACCAAGTGTAAAGCCTCCAGGAAGACTTGATCTTTATAGGTGAGGAAATGGAACATACTATGTACAGCAAGTACTAATAGCCCACTGAGGGCGGACTGATTTTGCTACAACACGCATTTCCCATAGACACCTGCCTGAGTATACTCGGGACTCGTCTTCAACAGGATAGTGATGGTGTGTGTGTCAATGTGGCGTGTGTGCCATGTAGGGGAGGAATACCCTGGTACAGTGGAAGTCACAGACATGAAAATAAAAAGGGAAGATAAACCCCAAGAACAATGTGGATTGAGTGAAAGCAGCAACATTAGTAGAACACATCAGTGAAAGGTTGAAGAAAATCGGACAATCGATGCAAAAGTTATGAATTTTTAAAGTTTTGGTGTTGGAACCGCTGGATGAGGAGACTACTAGAGGTTATGACGTATGAGTGGACTACAATATCAAGAAAATATAAAGAAAATACTACAAAAATCCATTTTTCATGAAAATTACAAATTCCATCAACTTGATATTGACATATGTTAAGGGTAGCAATTATTCCCCCTGCTTTCTGAAAGCGGTTGGTCCACTACTCTTTCATAATTCTAGAAAAGTGAATTTTTGTTGAATATCCTTTATATTTTCTTTGTATTGTTGTCCACTCATACATCATATCCTCTAAAACATAGTCTCCTCATCCAGCGGTTCCAACACCAAAACTTTAAAAATTCATAACTTTTGCATCGATGGTCCGATTTTTCTCAAACTTTCACTGATGTGTTCTACTAATGTTGCTGCTTTCACTCAATCCACATTGCTCTTTGGGTTTACCTTCCCTTTAAGGATTAAAAGAAGTTTTATGTTCAAAGGCAAGCACCCCTAAACACCTAAGTAGTAAAATTCCCTTTCAGATGGGTATGTGCTGTATTCTTATTTCCTGCGACAAAAGGGTGGGTCCATTGGGTAGTAGCAATTAATAATGCAGCAATTTGGATGTTTAATCTCACATACCAAATTTGTACAGGACACACATACATGGTATCTTAGCAGCAATCTAATGTAACTTTTTAAGTGAGGCAGTCCTCACGAATTTGAAAAAAATAAGTTGTTGTTGGTACCTCTAATGAACTACTTTCACCAAAAACAATCTTTCAAATCACCAAACAAGCTCGTAAATTTTGGTTGAAAAAGTGTGAATCTGCATGGTGAATATGCTAATGAGCAAGTCTTGGTGGATAGACAGACGTCACCGAGGCACAACAAAATCTCTTTCTTCCAAGCCGTGTTCTGCTTGTATGCGTACGCTCCCTAGTTACCCAGATGCATGAAGAAGGCGATGGCTACTAGTATTTGACATTGTTTTTCCATACTGTGCGAGCGAGCGCGCGCACATGTGTGTGTATGTATTGTGTATTGTATTCGTACAGTACACGTGTGGACTGTACAACTAGATCTATGGTAGATACCCCGATTTGCCCTTCACGCGTTTCCAGTCCATCACAGCGCAGCTAGCTGCAGCTAGCTGTCACCGCGCATGCAGTTAGCTGTTTATGTTCTCTAGTACGTATGTACTAGAAAGGGTTCTACACATTTATTTACACTAACGTTAGAGGAGCGACCGCATTCGGCGTTGTCTGGTCGGGCTATCTTTCATCATGCCGATGTGTCAAGAAGTATTTTGCTCAAATCATAGAGAAAATTGCCCAGGAAAATCGCTTTTTCCATCCCAGACCCAAACAAGAGACCCGGGGGTCTCGCGCTCACCTGAGTATCGCAAGTTCACCTTCCATGCATTCTTGCAGACTCTTACCTGAGAACATTAGAAACTTGTGTGGGGGGGTAGCTTTGAGAGCTGGGGCCATTACTATCCATCACACTGGTAGAAATACCTGCCAAGTACACTGTACTTTACAGAATGTTGGATTATGCAGTTTGGGGGGGGGGGAGACTTAAAGCCCATCACTTTTGGTTTTAGAGAAGAATATTAATTATTGAATATTCCGTAATTTAAGAGGTTTGGACCCCCTGGGGCCCCCAAGGAAAGCATGGTGCCCATTCAAACACTTTGAGATCCTATCCCCAAAGGAATCAGAATGCTACTTGCCAAGTTTGGTGAAAATCCATTATGTTGTTTTCAGCAAGATTACAGTCATCAATGTACTAACTCATAGTATTAACTTAGCTGTATCACTTCTGGTTCTAGAGAAGAAGATTTTTTAAAGAGAAGGTAAACCCAAACAGCAATGTGGATTGAGTGAAAGCAGCAACATTAGTAGAACACATCAGTGAGAGTTTGAGGAAAATCGATGCAAAAGTTATGAATTTTTAAAGTTTTGGTGTTGGAACCACTGGATGAGGAGACTACTAGAGGTTATGACATATGAGTGGACCACAGCACAAAGAAAATATAAAGAAAATTCCACAAAATTTCACTTTCCTAGCATTATGAAAGAGCAATTGACTAACCACTTTAAGAAAGCAGGGGGAATAATTGCTACCCTTAATATATGTCAGTATCAAGCTGATGGAATTTGTAATTTTCATGAAAAATGGATTTTTGTGGAATTTTCTTTATATTTTCTTTATATTGTTGTCCACTCATACGTCATAACCTCTAGTAGTCTCCTCTTCCAGCAGTTCCAACACCAAAACTTTAAAAATTCATAACTTTTGCATCGATTGTCCGATTTTCCTCAAACTTTCACTGATGTGCTCTACTAATGTTGCTGCTTTCACTCAATCCACATTGCTCTTTGGGTTTGCGTTCCCTTTAAGATTCCTTAATTTTGGGGGGTTTGGGCCCATCTGGGAGCCCCCAGGTGCGGTATGGTGCCCACTTGAACAAATTGAGATCCTATCCCCCTATGGATGCTACCTGCCAAGTTTGGTGAAAATCGGTCAAGAAGTTCTCAAAAAGAAGATGAAAATGTGAAAAGTTTACGCACGACGGACAACGGACAATGCACGACGCACGACGGACACTGGACAAAGAGCGATCGCAATAGCTCACTTACAGGTGAGCTACATGTAAAAAAGATCATGAAAGATACGCTGTATGGCTGAGAAGTCTCGGTACAACAAAGTTGAACATAAAAACTTACAAGGATTCTCGATATCGTGTTGTAATGTTAGGCCTATGCGAGGACCATTTTGAGAAGCATTGTTTTGACATGGACAGGCAGGCTGTGGCCCTTGGTTATAAACCGAGAAAAATTCTGAAGCTAGATGCAATCCCGACCATATTTGCTCATATGAGTTATAAAACAGAAACATCTCGGACATCGACTTCGAAGAGAACCGAGGAAAGGAAGTGTAGAGAGGTAAGGAAAGTGGCTAGCTATGTTTCATTTACGCCTGATGGTGGGGCTGCAATGCCACTGCCAGTGCCGACTGGACCTGCATGGCAAAGTGGGGCGAAATCATATCCCTGCGCTGCGGCCCCCTGTTTTTACCCTGCCCGGCAGAAGTCGTATTCGTTTGATATCTGAGTACTTACGGAAATATTGAGAGAGAAACAATATTTTCTTCATGAAGAATTCCAGTCTCTTATGCCCAGGTAATGTTTGGTTTTCCCATCCCTTGATGTCTTCAAGAAGAATCTGAAGACTTTCCTTTTTTATGCTAATCTGTGACTGAATTTTGTTGTGAAGTGCTGTGAAACCAGTCATTGACTGTGTAAGGGCACTATATAAATGATCCAATTGTATTGTATTGTATTGTATATTATGCACTTGTCAATGTAATGACTCACCCCACTACCCCCGGACATGGGTGCGTCATTTCCTCGTTTGGTCCGTCAAATTTGTGACCCAGGTGTCCGTCATTTTACCAGCTTTGTCCGTCAAATTTTTGACCGAGGGGTGCGTCAAAATCCCATCATTGTCGGTCAAATTTTTGACCGAGGGGTGCGTCATGGTACGTCACTTGGCTATGGAAAATAACACGCATTATTCTGAACCGAGGGGTGCGTCACTTGGCTACAGCCTATGGAAAACTGCACGCATTTTTGCACGCTACCAGTACCGTATACACGTACCGCGAGTGAAATTACACTGAGTGTTTCCCCGCGGCAAGTGAAAATCAAAGTCGGGAAGCATTTTGGAATAAGAGGATATGCTTCCCAGAATCTGGCAAGCAAATAATTTAAAAGCCACCCTTTCTCCTCACATTTTCTATCCAACAAACCCATGAAATCATGCATACTCAATCTCAAGTCAAACGAGGGACTTGTTCGACGTATATCCATGTTTTTGACGGGCTCCTGCTTCCATAACGTACAGCGCGCGACTGGGCTGTGTATACTCGCGGGAATGCCGTGGCGTGGTACCTGCGCTGCAGTATGCATCCACCGGACTAGCAATGGCCGCGCACACACAGCGCATCTGCACACATGTGTTGTCGGCTTATGGATGGATTGCATGCACAGAATACATACTACTGTACGGAATATCGTAGCAGCAGCGTGATGTTCGGTGAATGACGGTACGGTGCTTACAGGGCCAGGGTAAGGAAAACTTGCCAAAACTTTTACAAATTATGTTTACGAACCAAAAGAAAATGAAATTGCTTGCAAAAATTGTTTCAGTATTTTCGGGGGTGCATCAAATGTACCGAGGATGTCCGTCAAAAAAGTGACCGAGGTGTGCGTCACTTTCAACGTGTTGTCCGTCAAAAAAGTGACTGTGGTGTTCGTCACTTGCAGCCTTTTGTCCGTCAAAAAAGTGACTGTGGTGTCTGTCAAAAACCCCGTGTGGTCAGTCAAAAAATGACCATGACGCACCCATGTCCGGGGGTAGTGGGGTGCGTCATTACATTGACAAGTGCATTAGAGTTGGTGAGAGCTTCTTGACAAACTCAAAGCTAAAAGCTTCTTCTGGTATAACGCTTGGCAAAACTGCGAGATACTTCTCAAAATTCCAAAGAACTTTAATTATCTCTGAACCGTGAAGTTGCTCTGATCAATTCTCAGTCTATTTTATGATCAGCGGTCATTTGTTTTCTGCTTGTAACAGACACAATGATTCCTTTATCGAACGTAAGCTACAAGTACGTAGCTGATGTATGTATTGCATTCAACTAAGCAACACACACACACACACACACAGCATGCCTTTTGCACATCGGCACACACACAGCTGGTATGTATGGATTACACAGAACATGGATTAATTATCAATGTAGCAGAGTGACTGATTGCGGTACAGGGTAATGGAAACTGGAATATTACAAATTATGTTTACAAACCAAAAGAAAATGAAAATGCTTGAATAAAACGCATGTAAAAATCATTTCCATATTTATGGGTGTATGAAAAATGTTGACTTTGGTGTGCATCAGTTTCAGTGTTTTGTCCATCAAAAAAGTGACTGAGGGGTGCATCCAAAAGACCATGATGCACCCATGTCCAGGGGTTGTAGGGTGGGACTTTACATTGACAAGTGCATTACATTTGGGGACTGTCACAATGCAGTGATGGAGTTTGAGCTGTTGACGTCCTATCTGGAGTGCCGCAAGGGTAGGTCCTTGGGCCAACCCTTTTCCTGGTGTATATTAATGACATCTGTGATGAGATCTCTTCACCAGTCTGGCTCTTTGCTGATGATTATGTGGTATACAGATGCATCAAATCGAGGGATGATCAAGGATCTTCTCCAAAAAGACCTTTCGGCCCTAACAAAATGGGTATATGGGACATGACCTTAAACATCAAGAAGTGTGCACACATGGCCATCACCCTCAAGCGTAAACCCATGGCATGCTCCTACGCCATGCAGAGACAAGAGGTACAAAAGACAAAATCCTACAAGTACATACCGGTAGGTGTCATGATTACCAACGACTCGAGTTGGGGTGTACACATCCTGAAAACTCAGGCTAAGGCCTCCAGAACCCTTGGCATCATTCGGAGAACTCTAGGCAAATGTGACAAGAAGTTGAAGGTAGCTGCATAAAACCAACTCGTCAGACCTCAGCTTGAGTATGCAACTTGCACTTTGAATCCACATACCCAGAAAGACAGCCTGATTATCAAAAAAATATCCAGTACCATGCAGCCTGGTTTGTGTTCCAAAACAACTCAAGGGAATCCAGTGTCAGTTCTTTGCTCTCTTCTCTTGGCTGGGATACACTACAGCATCATCGCATCCTCCATCAGTGCGAGATGTTGAAAAAGATCCATTTTATGGTTTTGTCAACATAGTCATGCAAGAAGAAATGAGCATAGCGCAAAACAACACAAGGAACCACAACCTGTCAGGTTACAATACAAACCATACCCCAGATTTAACTGCCACCTTTACAGCTTTCACCCCAGAGCCATAAGAATTTCACTCTCCCTGCCAAAGTAGTAACACCAGTTACTTTGATGACCTTTAGGGGTGCAGCCCTACCTGTCATTTATACACAAATGGCGCCGCCCCCTACCCTCAAGATGCTGTATTGAGATTCACATCTGCACGGAGCACCTGCACCTGTGGTACAATTTACAGCCGCACTGGAGCTCACATCACCACAGGCACATGCTACAGTACATTGCACAGCACAGCCCTCTCCAGGACAGCCAGCACCTTCGCTTTTGGGAGAGTACTCATTCAATGTTCAAGGTTTCTAGGGTATACCTACATTGTACATGTTGAGACTTGGCTGCATACAACACATGTGAACATACATGTGCATTTAAAGTTTGTTGTGCATTCTCTCAAAGATTACCTAGCCATGTGTTTTGTGCGTTTTTTTTTTGTTTGTTTGTTTGTTTGTTGTTGTTTTTTTAATGATTGTACATGCACAGCAGCTTGCAGGATATGCATGGCATTGCGCATGGTAGTACTATCTAGCCACCGGATGCGCCAGCATTGCTGCTGCTGCTGCTGCCAGCCATCAATCATGAAATCAGAACGGACCAACCTTGGGAAGTTGGGATAGAAACATAGAAAAAGCAAGATCTTGCAGTTTGAATTAAAGCAAACAAATATCTAGGACAAGACCCCCCAAAAAAGGAAAAAGAAAAGATGAGAATGAAATAGAAACTATTTTAAGAAAACAAAGACTCAAAGCTGTCTATAGAATGTAAAACGAAAAATCAGGTTAAAAATTTTCATTGTAATGGCGGCGCGGTGTCTGATGGACACTGGATGGCGTGTTGATGTGGCTGTATGCTGATGCAGCCGTAGAAGTATTCTTGATATATTTTCATACTCCCATCAGCAGACTACATCTACCTTTACGGATACTCCACAAGTTACGTTCAGACGGGAGCCCTTAACCTCAAATTTAGGAAACTTCGAGGTTAGAGCTTGTAGTTAGGGACCGTGAAGACGCACTCGTAGTTAGCAAACCTCGAGGTTTGCTCGATGTTACGAGCCACGAGAAATCTTATGGTTAGCGCTCTAACCACGAGCCGCGGGGGGTCCCCACTCGTAGTTAAGCACCGTGTGGACACAAAAAACAATGAACTCAAAGGTAAGAATGACCTCGCCGTAAACTCCAGCCCCTACAATTTCCCTCTGCTTCTGGGTCAACCTCCCAAACGTACACCACAAATACACTACACATGAAAAACATATGATGCACGACACAACAACATCATCTTTTCTTCCCATGCGGATCTCTGAAACTGAACACGTCGAACTCGCTACTGTATTCTATATACTTCTCCGACGCTAAAAAAAAAATGTTTTCGACGAATATCTTCATAAAGCAAAAAGGCTGTAGCAGCACAATGAGTCACACTTTCATTTTCTAACTTTACTGAGAATTGTTTTCGTCCGCTCGCTGACCATATCCGCTAGTGGTCACTCTACGGCGTAATACAAGCACATTTTTACGACTGCTCTGGCCCTCTGTATCGCGAGCACTCATATATCATCTGTCCGAACATTCCTCGCGAACAACGTAACTTCACCTCCGGTCACTCCTACGGTCACCATGACAACGCGAGATGGACATCCTTTCTAACCAATCTCCTTCTTTTCTTCGCTCCACGTCTCGAAGAAGTTTCGCACGCATGTTACAACTCTTCATTCACAAAATTCAACTTTTCACACACACAACACTTCTTGACCAGCTTTCGACGTGAAAGCACGAAAACGCCAAGTTGTCAACTCGCCAAACTTCATCATCAAACATCGGACTCGCGAACTTCTCTCTCTCTCTCAATCTGTCTATATCTATTTTCCCTCTCTAACTTCGCCGTCTTCTGGAGCATTCTACATTGTGCTACTTCGCCATATTTACTGGAATTATACTTTGTGTCGCGTTATGTTCTTGTGTATATACCAAACGGGAAAGTGCAATAACTGAACTCTCAATTGGAGGACCATTTCCTGCAACAGCATCGACTCCAAGCGCAGCTCGGAAACGCGGGAGATATTGTGTGTATAAAAACAACGAATGGTGAGTAGCAGGATATTTTCTACGCCCTACTATATCTTACTACGAAATCCCTTCACTGGTGACCCCGACGTGATCTAATTCATCTCCCCGCCACTATGACCGACCCCTCGCAAGCGCCTGTTGAGCCCGTTCAGCCCCCGATTGATGACGCCACTTCGAAACCATCCACTGACATCGCTGTCGATAATGCCGCCGTAGCAAACATAAAGCTGCCACCTTACTGGCCACAAGACCCGTTGGTGTGGTTCGCGCAGGTTGAGGCCCAATTCACAACTCGCCGCATTACCAAGGAAGACTCAAAATATGCCTATGTGGTTTCTTCTCTTTCCCCCGACATCGCCCAGGAAGTGCGCGATCTCCTCATCACAAAGCCTGCCGCACAGCCGTACACCACACTGAAGACAGCACTCGTCGCTCGGACATCCGAGTCGGAGCAGCGTAGACTACAGCAGCTCTTGACGGAGGAAGAACTGGGGGATAGGAAGCCAACCCAACTCCTCCGTCGGATGAAACAGCTGCTTGGTGATCGCGTGCTCGAAGACAGCATTCTTTGGCAGCTGTTCGTCCAGCGCATGCCGACAAACGTACAACAAATCCTAGCTTCCTCTAGCGATTCACTGACGGTCACACAGTTAGCGGAGCTCGCCGACCGCATCCTAGCCGTCACAGCGCCGTGTTTTGTCAATGCCATGACAGCCCCATCCCAAACAACACCCATGTCCAATCAACACCTCCAGGACCAAATACACCGTTTAACAATGCAGGTGGAAACTCTAACAATGCAGCTTCGTAACCGTGAGCGGAGCCGTAGTCGAGGTCGGTCGGCCACACGCAGAAACCGACAGCATACCTCGCGTAGTAGCAGCCCTGCCGTGCCTGCTCAGACGCCTGCTTCCGACGACAATGGCGAGTGCTGGTACCATCAAACATATGGAGAGCACGCTCGCCGTTGTCAACCACCGTGTCGACGACAACCGCCCGCTGCCACGAGCCAGGGAAACGAGCAAGCCAGCGCCTAATGGCGACAAACAACGCTGGCTCACACTCACACAGTCGCCTCTTCTACATTTCGGACAAGAACACCGGCACGCGGTTCCTCGTCGACACCGGCGCGGAAGTCAGTGTTCTTCCCCCTTCCCCGGCTGAGAGGCGAGTGACATCAAACAAAATCAAGCTACAGGCCGCCAATCAGTCACAAATCACGACATACGGCGAACGTTCCCTAACGCTAAACCTCGGACTGCGACGTGTGTATCGATGGATTTTCGTACTAGCGGATGTGCCCACACCCATCCTAGGAGCTGACTTCCTGAGGCATTTCGGTCTGCTAGTCGACGTCAGGCGACGCAAACTGATAGATGCAACGACTAATCTCTCGGTTAGCGGCGTCGTCACCGAACCGTCGGCAACATCCTTCAGTCTCAAAATGCTACGCTCCACCGGCACTCGCTTCGACGCTCTAATTCAGCAACATCCATCAATCACACAGCCAGTATACACACCGGCGAGCGTCAAACACTCCGTCACCCACCACATCGAGACTCGAGGTCCCCCCGTCTCCGCTCGACCACGCCGTCTCGCATCCGACCGCCTCGAAGCAGCTAGAGAGGAATTTAGCCACATGCTCGAGCTCGGCATCGTCACGCAGTCGAAAAGCAACTGGTCTTCGCCCCTCCACATGGTGCCGAAAAAGACCTCCGGCGATTGGCGACCATGTGGCGATTACCGCGCCCTCAACCGACAAACAGTCCCCGATCGTTACCCCATTCCCCACCTACAAGACTTTGCAGCAAATCTCGATGGCATGACAGTATTTTCCAAACTCGACCTCGTTAAGGCGTACCATCAAATTCCCGTTCATCCGGCTGACGTTCACAAAACCGCCATCACCACGCCCTTCGGTCTGTTTGAATATGCTCGCATGCCTTTTGGACTACGCAACGCGGCGCAGACCTTTCAACGCTTCATGGACGAAGTACTGCGTGGGCTTCCATTCGCCTACGCGTACGTGGACGACGTCCTTGTCGCAAGCCGCTCACACGAGGAACACGAAAAACACCTCAACATTGTGTTTTCACGCTTTGCTGAGTATGGCATCGTCATCAACCCAGCCAAATGCCAACTCGGCGTGCCATCCCTCCACTTCCTCGGTCACGTTGTCGATCACCACGGCATCTCTCCTCTGCCAGACAAGATCCAGGCAATTCAAGACCTACCAGCCCCCACTTCACTTCGCAAGCTGCGAGAATTCCTGGGTCTCGTCAACTTCTACCGGAGATTTCTCCCTCGATGCGCTGATTTGATGCAACCACTCACCGACAAGTTGAAAAATGCTAAAAGGAAAAATCAGCCCATCTCACTCAACGACGACGAACTCTCCTCATTCAACGCAGTCAAAGCAGCCCTATCTCAAGCCACCATGCTTGTTCACCCGAAGATGGATGCACCTCTCTGTCTCCTCACAGATGCGTCGGACGTTGGCGTCGGCGGTGTAGTCCAGCAATGCATCGACGGTACATGGCAACCTCTCACGTTTTTTTCTAAACGACTACAGCCAGCTGAAACTCGCTACAGCGCGTTTGGACGAGAGCTGCTCGCCGTCTACCTGTGCATCAAACACTTTCGTCACATGCTCGAGGGACGACAATTCATCGTGTACACCGACCACAAGCCTCTCACTCACTCTCTCCACGGTCGTCCCGACAGATACTCGCCACGGGAAATTCGTCAACTCGACTTCATTTCCCAGTTCACCACCGACATCCGTCACATCTCAGGCAAACGCAACACAGCTGCTGACGCACTCTCTCGAGCTTTCATCAACAATGTAAGCACTACCCCCATCGACTTCCACGTCATTGCCCTCGCCCAAGAGGACGACGAGGAACTCAAACAACTCACGACTGACACTTCACTCAAACTCTCACCAGTGCCAATCCCCTCATCAGACCGCACGATATTATGTGATTTGTCAACTGGATTTCCTCGTCCATACATTCCAGCTCCTCATCGCAAGGCGATCTTTCACTCCCTTCATCAACTCTCTCATCCAGGAGTAAGAGCAACGCAGAAACTGGTTACTGACAGATTTGTTTGGAACGGCATCAATCGTGACGTTCGTTCATGGGCCAAAACATGTCTACAGTGCCAACGCAGCAAAATTCATCGCCACAACAAAGCACCCCTCGGCACTTTCTCATCTCCCGATGCGCGATTCGACCACGTTCACATCGACATCGTCGGCCCACTTCCTCCATCAAACGGTCACACATACCTCCTCACATGTGTCGATCGATTCACACGATGGCCAGAAGCCTTCCCCATGAGCGACATCACAGCCGAAACAGTCGCTCGAGTCTTCGTCACGCACTGGGTCGCACGATTTGGCGCACCATCGACCATCACAACAGACAGAGGTCGCCAATTTGAATCCAATCTCTTCAACGCTCTCACTACGCAACTCGGATCCACTCGCATTCGCACAACGGCATACCATCCGACATCGAACGGCCTCGTCGAACGACTACATCGTCAACTCAAAGCCTCTCTCATGGCACACGACCACGCCAAATGGACCGAGACACTACCACTCGTTCTCCTCGGCATTCGGACCGCAGTGAAGACAGACATAGGCTGCTCAGCTGCAGAGCTTGTCTATGGGACAACACTGCGACTCCCAGGCCAGTGCATCACCAAGCATGAACAGACCACGACGGACATCGACCCTTCCGACTACGTCCAACGTCTACGTAAGTTCATGCAGGACATGCACCCGCCATCAACACGCACTCAACACAAACCGACATTCATACACAACGACCTCAACACATCTACACATGTTTTCATTCGCGATGACACCGTGAGAAAACCACTACAACACCCATACAGAGGTCCCTTTCCGGTCATTCGGCGTGCTGACAAGTTTTTCGTGATCGACTACCACGGCAAACACGACACGGTCAGCATCGACCGCTTGAAACCAGCATTCATAGAAACGGACATCACTCCCGAGCCATTGCCTCGCCGCACCACACGACCACCCGTGACTGCAAACACTCAACGCACGACACAACCTGCCACGCCCCCTTCCAACCCACCTCGCACCCCCACCTCGCACTCCAACCAAACGACCACGGAAATCAAGAAAACACGCTCCGGTCGTCATGTGCGATTCCCCGCAAAATACGTCGACTACTGTGACAACGGTTGAAGAGACATTTTTGTTTCTTACGGATCCAGCTTGTTGTTTTCTAGTTCATTGTACATATTATTTTGTTACTCTCGCTCACCTGCGAACATTCTACTCTATTTTTTTACACTCATCGATTGCTCCTACATCTCATTTTGCAGCAATCTAGGGGGGAGCTACTTGTAGCAGCACAATGAGTCACACTTTCATTTTCTAACTTTACTGAGAATTGTTTTCGTCCGCTCGCTGACCATATCCGCTAGTGGTCACTCTACGGCGTAATACAAGCACATTTTTACGACTGCTCTGGCCCTCTGTATCGCGAGCACTCATATATCATCTGTCCGAACATTCCTCGCGAACAACGTAACTTCACCTCCGGTCACTCCTACGGTCACCATGACAACGCGAGATGGACATCCTTTCTAACCAATCTCCTTCTTTTCTTCGCTCCACGTCTCGAAGAAGTTTCGCACGCATGTTACAACTCTTCATTCACAAAATTCAACTTTTCACACACACAACACTTCTTGACCAGCTTTCGACGTGAAAGCACGAAAACGCCAAGTTGTCAACTCGCCAAACTTCATCATCAAACATCGGACTCGCGAACTTCTCTCTCTCTCTCAATCTGTCTATATCTATTTTCCCTCTCTAACTTCGCCGTCTTCTGGAGCATTCTACATTGTGCTACTTCGCCATATTTACTGGAATTATACTTTGTGTCGCGTTATGTTCTTGTGTATATACCAAACGGGAAAGTGCAATAACTGAACTCTCAATTGGAGGACCATTTCCTGCAACAGCATCGACTCCAAGCGCAGCTCGGAAACGCGGGAGATATTGTGTGTATAAAAACAACGAATGGTGAGTAGCAGGATATTTTCTACGCCCTACTATATCTTACTACGAAATCCCTTCAAGGCATATAAAGTCATCAGTGCAGTGCTATCTCTGCATACCATGACAGAGAAAAAGAGTACCTGTAAGCGAGTCCGACAGGGTCGGACTAAAGACCTCGAGGTTAAGATTCGTCGTGTGGACACACGTCGTAGTTAGGGGGCAAGAGTTAAACCTCGAGGTTTCCTCACCTCGAGGTTAGGCCCTAGCTAGGGCCTGCATCCTGCCGTCTGAACGTAGGGCCTAACTAATGTCACACTAACCCCGGGGCGCTCCTTCACACAGTTTACTGTGGGAGTGCCCTGAGTCAACAGAGTAGTGTCTCTGTACGATAAAAAAAAAAGAGAAAAAAAAAAGAAACACAAATTTAACGCACGCCAAGAGGCTAACTAGGCTAGTAAAAGATGTTACATGAACTAACAACATAGACCGCCGCGTGTGGGACTAAACAATCTCGCTACAGTACAGAGCTGAGGCTGTAAACATGATAACGAAACGTAGCAGGGAAGCTCTTTTGCGTTTGTATACCAAGGGCCCTTGTGATTCTGATTGAAAAAAAGAGGGGAATATCAGCATGGCACTCACCGAATTTCCTTTATTTGCGTTAACTTATTCATAACAGACGTCACATCATCTGCTGATTCCATGATATCCAGCTCAATCACTTAGGCCTACCGTTGCACTGTGTGATGTGTGTGATGATTGAGGATATACCGCGAAACGTAAACGGAACCGTGCATGTTGTACCCTGGATGTTAGAGCTCAACCATTCCAAAAAAGGGGATAAGTAGTGTAAATTAAGAAATGTGTTTACATCTACAAGGTATAACAGTAGAAAATGCAATAAAAATCCATCATATCATAAGCAAAATTTGTTTATATATTAATTCTGCTATTGTAATCACTATTTTCTTTCAGTTTTTATATATGTACATTGCAAATTTTGTGGAATAATTACACTTTATTTTAATGGAATAGTCTATAAGAGCACGTGTGTGTCACTTCGTTGGCGCCATTGGATTGAAAAACCAAAACATTATAAACCGAGCGGACTGGAGGTCTACATTTTCTGATACTCAACTGCTTGATTATCATGGCACTGCAGTCAACTCATCAACTTTCTCTTGGTAAGTTCGTATGTACGTAGAACAGAAATAAGAAACACTGATTGCGAGATTGTGTTGTTATCTAGATGTAATTGATGCTCCCGGTGATCCCGTGCACACACAATGTCGGGGTGTGTGCTGGTGCTTTTGACCGGAGCAGATCAGGGGAGCTCAGCGGTGGTGCGGTGCGGGTCGTCGCTGGTGCACATGGTGAGGTGCCATCTAGGCATGGTGCATGTGCGTATGTGTGGTCCACCCGCGCCTGCGGCCCGCTTGCTTCTACTCACACAAACATTTTGTGATTGATAAAACTCACAAGTATTATTAGTTAAGTACTGCGCTGATATCCAGATATTTGCTAGCGTTTGCTATAATGGTGCTCTTTTGTCAGGTGCATATCATTTACCTGTATTCAGTTTGACTCTGTAAAGATTGGTGGCGTGACACAACGTTCGTGCTCCTTCAGCTGCGACAATCACTGACAATTGCTCCAGTCTTTTGCTCTAATATTTTCTCCAACGTTCTAAGGTCAGGGACCATTGAGGACTTGACATTGGGTTAGAAAATGGTCCTCAAAGGGTTTAGGGTTACGATAGGGTTTTGCTTTTACAGGTTTAGTTTAAGGATCATGTGAGGATTAGTGACTTGTTTGTGGGTAGGTTTAACTCCGGGGCGCTCCTTCTCGTTCACACAGTTTTGTACTTTTACTGTCAGAGTGCCCCAAGTCAACAGAGTGGTATCTCAGAATGATGAAAAAAGAAATGCAAATTCAAGCCCCTCTAAAAGTGTCCTATTTTACCAGCAAATGGCTGACAGAATTGTTTACATTAAACATACCAGGGGGATGATATTAAACTCGCCATGTATTGAGTTTCTGAGAGAAAATTTGTGTTGATGTGTAGCCTAGGTAGGGTTAACTGTGTCCCCTTCTACATGTACAGTGTATAACGAGGGGAACTCGGCATTGTTGCAGATCTAGGTATCAATGTCATCATTATTATACCAGTACAGATGTAGTCATACAGTTAAACTCGCATAAGTCGATCTTCTCGGGACTGAGCAAAACACATCGACTTAGGCGATTTTCGACATGTGCGTAAGTCGAAAAAAAATCGACTTACAGTTTCACCACAGATACATACAATGTACATGTATGTTTAATGTACATGTATGTTGTCTACTCTGGAGCTGAGAGCTGGAGCGGTGTGCCGCAGCACGGGTCGCCCAGCAGGGCCGCGGCCAACTTTGCATGGACAGTGCATTAGTATTGGCACAGGTCCGATTACTTTACACCCTTGTTAAACCTTGGGGAAGTGAATATGAACGATATTTGAGCAGTGATAGATTCCAATTTACCATACCGTGGCTTGAAATGCGTGTAGAGGTGCAATTCTGATTTATCTGTGCCCGTAACTTTCCCCCTACTTTCCGCTTTGAAAACTCAGCAGCTTCATCCATTAATAACCACTCCACTGCACAGCACTGCAAATGCCAAGCTACATGTACACTGCAAGCTCAATACTGTACATGTAAATGAACCCATGTGTACTGTACGAACGCTGTACGTACGTAGCGCGACAGCTGACAGGGCTGTACCAGCGGA
Organism: Diadema setosum; assembly: GCA_033980235.1. Lineage (NCBI taxonomy): Eukaryota > Metazoa > Echinodermata > Echinoidea > Diadematoida > Diadematidae > Diadema > Diadema setosum. The sequence goes on from CM067076.1 coordinate 12,925,352, forward strand.
CCTCCAAATACGAAGAGAGTTAAACGATCCCATGCGATCGCTTTGAATTTTGATTTTAGATCATTTTTTTTTTTTGTCACCTCAAACTCATCTGACAAACATAATAATGATGAGTAATAGATAATGAATAATAAATGACAGTGATTTATTACACAATAAAATCTTATTCGACTTAGGCACAGTGAATTCAATGGTTTTTCCGTGAAAGTGTTCTTGGAATTTCATCGACTTAGGCGAGTATTCGACTTACAAAATTCGACTTGTGAGTGAATTAATACACGTACGTCAATGGGGAAAAATCGGGACTTTTTAAAATCATCGACTTACGCGATTATTCGACATATGCGACGTCGACTTAGGCGAGTTTAACTGTAGTATTGCTCTCACTTTTAGTAGTAGCAGTAGAAACATTTCCACTTGAGCAATGCTGATTCTGTGGTGATGACATGAATGTGCAGTATTTTTTAATATGTTATTGCCATTACATGAAAGTTATTCTGACAGTACTGTTATCAAAATCATCCTCAGGAGAAGTCATAATCAGAATTTTATAAGCAGTAGCAGTCGTGTCTTGATGATTTAATTGCTGTTTCTTGTATCAGAAGTTATAAACACTTATATCTGTATATCATTTCCCCCCCCCCCCCCCCCATGACAGATGCATCTCAGGAGCAAGGTTTCATCGCTTTTCTTCGTTCAATGCCAGAGGCAAGTACAATGTGTACATGTAGATTATGAAATTATAATCACAGCCTATGTTGGATTTGACATTGAATTCCTCTGCACAACAATTTTAACAAGTACCAGTTTTGCCAGTCACCAGTCACAAAAAAGATTAAGAATTAGATAAATACATGGTCAATAGCACAATCAGGGTATGCAATTGTGTAACAGGGCAAAAATGAAAAAACTTGGTGAAAATGCTTTTTTTGTTGTTTGTTGTAGCTGAGTGTTCAAATTTTCATTTCCTTTGCAATAAACTGCGCATAAATTAGCATTTAAATTAGGGGTGTCGAATTACATTGAAATGACTAATATATTGGAAAAATTCATTTAAAAAAAAGGAGAATGTTTTTTTCATCTGATATTGCTGTTAGATATTCCTGATAAATATCCCTTTCATTCACCACCAGCACATAGCCATGACATATCACAAAATATGAATGAATTTCATATTTTCACTTCTCAAAATGGATGATCAATTTTGTAGGCATTATTTTGAATTCAAATAAACCACTTTTACATATTTTATCATATTTCACTTTTGCCAAAGCGTGAAGAGGCGAAACTTTCAGGAATAGGTAACAGACATATAGTGGCCATTATTACAAATTTTTATGAAATTGGGGCTGGTACTTTGGAAGATATTATATTTTTAATCAAAAAATTATCTGTACAGTTTGACCTTGAATGTGCGCACAGTGTTTGGATCAATTCTCATATTTGTAAACACAGATAAAAGAATGAATGTGAGATTTATGATGACTTGAGTTGATATCCAAGCTGTGACACTCAAACAATGACATATTAAGCCAAAATACTATGTTTTTGCTTATGATATCTTTAGAAATTGAACAAGCATTGAAATATGAACACTGAACACTTATCATATGACCTTCATGCAGTATAACATGGGCGTGTATCGCACTTTTTTATGCTCAGCAATTTGTAAAAATGTAAAAAAATAAGTTCCTATTGCTCAAATTTTCAAACAATAGATTTCTACATATGTACAATTCATGGTTAAAAAAACAAGGATATTCAATAAGGGGAAAAGATTCTTTAAAGTAGTCAAATTAGGATATACCTCACTGAAAATACTGAAAAACGGCTGCACTTATTTTACTCAGTATTTGAAAATGGCTCAAAACTCAAAACTGGCTGAACATTTATTGGCAAACAGCGCACCATATTGTAGTGTGTCTTCAGTACTTTCAGGAAAAGCAGAAAAATAAGCTGTTTCTCCATGTATAGCTGTACAGCATGGGTTAAAAGGTCACAATGTCACAAAAATAAGCCAGCATTACACTCCTACCAGGATGGGACTTCAGACCTTATAACTTTCTCCAGCTGAAAGAACCACTGTTTTTTATTGCATGCAAGCAATGCCAGGAAAAAATCCATTAATCTGATACCAATCACATAGGGGTAGACTTAAAATATGGACCTCAAATCTTGATTTTACGTAAGTTGTAAAACGCTTTTTTTGACGCATTACGTGGGTTTTGGGGGACTTTTTGGTAATTAATCTTTAATAATTAACAGTAAATGAGAAGAAATTAGCCATTGTCTTACCACATGTGATTACTGATGTCTTGGCATGCTGCATGTGAATTTTTAAGTCAGTTGGTGCATTCTTTTAGAAGTTACAATTTTTTAAAGTGAGAAAGTCATGATTGCATACCCTGATTGTGCTTATCACCACATGGGTGTAAATTTTTGTGAGACTTGGTTTAAAAGAACTAAATGAGTGAAATAATATTTTTATTGATTAAACTCAGAGACACAAACATTTATGTTGTGAAAACTTGTATTTAGAGATTCCAGAAAAAGAAAAAATATATAATATTTATGGAGGATTTAAAGGGTGTGTACAGTTCTGGTCGAGGTGAGGATTTGGCTTTTAACGTTTTGCGAGATATTCAGAAACCACTCTATGGGATGTCAAAGAGCATGCAATTCTAAAGGGTTTCAAAAGTTTATTTGATGAAAATCGGTTTTGAAGTGGCTAAGATATCCAAAAACAAGGTGAAACAAAGAGATCCTAATAAAAGGCGTGGCCTGTCGCCTTTTATTCTCCATATTATCACTTTTTTGGATATCTCGGCCATGTGAAAACCAATTTTCATCAAATAAACATTGAATCCTTCTTAAAAAAAAGCATGCTCTTTCATATTTCATTTATAAGAGGTTTCTCATTATATCACTTAGGAATGTTCAAAACATGAATCCCTACCTCAACCAGTACAGTACAATCCCTTTAATTAATTAGCTGAAACATTTGAGCAAGACAGTGACTTTTGTTAGTATTTCAAGTATGTGTTATGAATACAGGTATTGGATCTACTTGACTCAAATTGGCATTGAATACAAACTGATTTAATATTGATAATCATAGCCATGACTATGTAGAGCTTTGTTGAGAATTGAAATCCTGTTTGATGTTTGGACATGAGTTAATTTAGGGAAACTGTTTTGCAGTGAAGTTTACCGAAGACAAGAATTCCGCTCAACAACTACGATATGAGCATCTAAAAAAATTCAGGATCATTTTTGTTGTGAGTGCACGTTGTGGCATAGTGGATAAGACTCCTGACTCCCAACCAGACGATGCGAGTTCAGGGCTTGACCTTAACTTTTTGTCCCCGCCGAACGAGTTCGAGCAGGGGACTATGAAACGGGCTCCGTACGTGTGTGTGTCCGTCCGTCCGTCCGTCCGTCCGTCCTTCCGTGTGTCCATCCATGTGTCCGTGTGTGCGTCCGTGTGTGATCAAAATGTTCAAAATGCTACTCCTTCGCCATTTCTAACCCGATTTTGATTCCGTTTGCTTTATATGATAGCACTACATGGGAGCTTTGAAACTTCTATACAGAATTTCAGTTGTGACCTTTGACCTTGACCTTTGACCTATATTGTACATTTTGCTTCAAAATGCTACTCCTTCGCCATTTCTAACCCGATTTTGATTCCGTTTGCTTTATATGATGGCACTAGGTGAGGGCTTCAAAACTTCTACACAGAATTTTGACCTTTGACTTCTTTGACCTTTGACCTTGATTTTTGACCTATATTGTACATTGGCTACAAAATGCTACTCCTTCGCCATTTGTAACCCAATTTAGATTCCGTTTGCTTTATGTGATGGCACTAGGTGAGGGCTTCAAAACTTCTACACAGAATTTTGACCTTTGACTTCTTTGACCTTTGACCTTGATTTTTGACCTGTATTGTACATTTTCCTACCAAATGCTACTCCTTCGCCATTTCTAACCCGATTTCGATTCCGTTGCTTTATGTGATGGCACTAGGTGAGGGCTTCAAAACTTCTACACAGAATTTTGACCTTTGACTTCTTTGACCTTTGACCTTGATTTTTTACCTATATTGTACATTAGCTACAAAATGCTACTCCTTCGCCATTTCTAACCCGATTTCGATTCCGTTTGCTTTAAGTGATGGCACTAGGTGAGGGCTTCAAAACTTCTACATAGAATTTTGACCTTTGACTTCTTTGACCTTTGACCTTCATCTTTTTACCTATATTGTACATTTTGCTACTAAATGCTACTTCTGGCGGGGACATATATTACGCACCGCGTAATTTCTACTTTTCCTTGTTTTCTAGGAAGCCAGCCGGGCTCCTCAGGGACCTTTTTAGGGAGCCAAATTGAGTTTTAGGGAGCCACGTTTCCCTTAGTCATAATCAGCAATAGAGGTCTATTATATCCCACCCGGTGCTTTCGTTCCTGGACAGGATGTTTTTACCCACCATGTCCCTCTTGACCCAGCTGTATAAATGGGTACCTGGCAAAGCTAGGGTACCCCTCTGGTAGAGCAATAGGTAGGCAATACATGTACTGAAGAGGCTACCCTGGATAAAGAATGATTTTACGAGTGGCTAGATTTACACTCATGGAGTACAGTAATGAACCGAGAATTTGTACACATGCACATAGCATTCATGTTGGGATCAGAGTTGATATTTTAGCATGTTAAATTCCCTAGCACCTGACTCTCAAAATTTGTGGAAAGAGAACCCTCTCAAAATGTCTGGCAAATGCAATAAGTAAATCTGCGTGAAATAAAAAATAACTGTACTAAAATTTGCAAGTCTGCGAGATAAAACAAACAGACATTTGAATCTCTTAAAATGTGTTTTCAATTTCAAAGGTAGTTATAAAAATTATAGTTTCAGCAGTTAACCTGTTGAGGATGAGTCCCGAGTATAGTCGGGCAAGTGTCTAGATGGGAAATGCGTGTTGTAGCAAAATCAGCCTGTCCTCAATGGGTTAAGAGGCTTTTTAGCTCCCAGTTTCTTCTTTGAGACTCTTTTATGAACAAAATGAGTAAGGAGTGTTTTTTGTCAAATTTTATTTATATATTTCCTACATCAGATGTAGCGATATGGATGCCTAAATACATTTTCCTCAATTTTCCATTTGAAAATTACATTTCTACAGCAAATGTTAGTTGTTGGTTTTGGGTTTTTTTTTTCCCATGTGATTGCTGTAACTACAATTCAACATTCCTGGACATGTGCAATGTAATATGCCAAGCTTTTATTAGCTCATTTGAGCTGAACGGCTCAAAGGAGCTATTGCAATTATTCACTGTCCAATGTCTGTCCTCCATCGTCCATCATGTGTTTTTCGTTGTGCATGTGAAACTTTTTCACATTCTCATTGTCTTTGTGAAAACGGAGCAGGATATTGACGAAAGTTGGCATGAATAAGTGGGATCATAGTTTTTACCTAGTGCATGTATGATGGTGGTGCCTCCAGGTGCCCCTCAGGTGGGGCCCAAATGCCCCAAAGTAACACATTTTCTTGGGTATTTTGTTGTCGTTGTTGTTGTATCTTTTTTTTTTTCTGAAAAACCAGGGAGTTAGCTGGATTTTGACCAAACTTGGCAGGAATCAGCAAAGGGAGGGAATCATCATTTGTACAAATGGTAGTTGTACCCCTGGGGAGCACCAAAGGTAGGGCCCAAATGCCAGACATTAGGTGGGTTTTGCCCAAGATTAAAAAAAAATAAATAAAATAAGTTACCTCAGGTAGACTGTCACGAAGGCAAAATATGCTACACGGGTGAGTGCTAAACCTACAAGTCTTTTGTTGCAAGCCCTAGCAGTTTTCCATTATGTGAGTATGTTATGCATCTGGGAATCCAAGAAAAACTGCTTGATGATTTTCACCTTTATTCCTTTTCAGAAACCGGAGACAACATTCAGAGTGTTTGACAGAACGGTATGAATTATAGTCCTTTTCCACTGGCTCTATGCATTTTGTAATGGAAGCATTCAGTGCACCAATGTTTTTTTTTTTTTTTTCTGTGTCATTTGCTTTCCAATTGAATGATTTTGATAGAATATTGTTAGAATATATCTGTGTCACCTATCACATGCTGCAGTTATTTATATCACTTGTCGGTCAGTTATGGAAGCTTATTTGAAATTCTTCTGCTTTTTTGGCTTGAAATTCTTCACTTAAAAGTATTGATATGCAAGCTTTGTCAACTGCGTTTGATATAAGCAAACTCCAGCAGCAGACTGCCTTTTTCTTTTCTTTTCTTAAACTCTATTGATAGCCACCCACCCCAAAGACTTGACCTTCCGTTACCGTGATCATCCCCTTTACCCCCCTCCCCCACTACCACCACCCGAAGAGGATAACGCTGCAAATGATCTGTGTCTCTCCTGACCAAGCATAACTCCCTCCCTCCATCCCAGATGCCTCCGACTTCCACTCCGGTGTCCTCCCAAATCGCTGTCTCTTAATTGATATAGCTGGAGGGGATGTTGTATGGATTCCGCTCCGCAGATTGTGACACCAAGATGGATTTAAATTGCGCATCCCACGTGCGACCAAAAGTGGTTACTGTAACTGGTGTCGTGTCCACGTCCCGATTTGTTTCCCAGCAAACCCTCCAGGCTAGAGTGATTCCACTTGCAAATTGAAGTAGTTTGTTTTGTTTTGTTTTTCTCCCTAAATCTCTTCTTCTTTTTTATTATTTCATATACATTTCTCCCCACTCCTGCTCACACTTTCTCCCTCTCTGTGCATTTCTATTACTTTCAGTTTGTCAAACTTTCTTTGCTTATTTTTTTGTTTAGTTTCTTTCATTTTCCAGTCTTTTTTTCAAATGACTTGATTGACATACACTGTAGGTATCCCAAAGTAAAAATTGCCCTTTCCGTCACAAGAGAGGTGGAAAGAATTCTTAGCGATGTGTTGTACAAAGTAGATTATCAGTCATATCATGAGACTCACCTGGTTGCCAACCTGAGATAGCTGTCAACAACATCAGATGTAACAAGTGGATCTGAGATCAGGCTGTTGATTGTGTGTGCTAAAATCACTGCTCTAAAAAACAAAAACAAAAATGATGATAATACAGTGTATCAATAATAATCAATCAAATATTTTGCTGCAATATTTCAATCATGATATGTTTCAAAGTGACAAATGTTAGGTAATTGTTGACATTTGCGTAATTGAAATTGTACAGACATAGTGGCTGGAATTACTAAAATAAGTTAAGATAAAAGACCCCGGATGAGTACATGTATGTACACAGGCTGCTATGGATGTGCATTTATTGCTTGGGTTACTTAATTTTGGTTTTATTTCATTTTTGTCATACAGTACAGTGAACATGTGTTTAGTCTTCAGATAAATCATTAAAAGCACAATGTGCATACCTGCAATTTTATTTTACTTTTTGAAAATGTATATTTGCATTTTTCTTGGAAAGGATTATTACACTGTTCATGGACAGGATGCTGTCTTCGCTGCAAAAGAAGTTTTCAAGACACACGGTGTTATCAAATACCTTGGATCAGGTATGCAGGACATCGCATTCTTTCTAGAATGTTTACAGGGTCCCTCTTCTATCCCTTTATGTACCTCCCACTATCTCTGTATTATGGAAATTTACAATTATAATCATTGTTTCTGTGCAAAACAACTGTATGTGATGTCATTACATTCTGTGTTCACTGACAGTGCTTTCATTGTGTATTTATTATATACAGCTGTATCCTTGAAAATGTATTAGAAAAGGCCTCCCCCCCCCTTTTTTTTTCATATTATCAAGTAATGAGATGGGTCCTGTGGTTCTAAAGTTTAAATATTGGAATACTTTCACCAGCAGTATGTTTCTTTTTCATTTTCCTTTTTTTTTTCGGCGGGATGGTTATCAAATTTTCAGTCCTTATTTGAAATTCAGCTTGGTATTAAAATCGTGTTTGCACTATATTGAATTTGCCATGTTCGTTTACACCATGCATTTGTGCTTCAATTTTATCAATGTAGTGAGGCTAGGTAGCCCAGTTATCAACATTTCCATTTTTAAGCTTCGTCTTCATAACTTCAATAAAAAAAAAATGTTTTACTTTGTATATTCATTCTTTTTTTCCTTGTATGAACAAGGGTCAAACAAAATTGAGTCTGTCGTCCTCAGTAAGATGAACTTTGAGTCTGTGGTGCGGGATCTCCTACTAGTCAGACAGTACCGGGTTGAGGTCTACTCCAACCAGGCCACTGGTAAAGGGAACAACTGGACACTATCCTACAAGGTCAGATTGCTGTTATTGTGATTTATCCCTTTAGAAAAAAAAAAAAATTAAAAAAATAAATGAATCTTAATTCCTTTTTGAAGTACAGTGTGTTCTTCATCCGTAAAAAAAAAAAAAAAAAAAAAAAACACAATCACATGTTCTTTGCAACAGGGAACTTTGTATCACTGATTAAAAGTTTTATACACTGTGTGGATGAACGAGTCATTAGTTCATCACACGTTCAACTCTCATGTTTAGTTATAGAATGCTGATACATGTATATTTTGATCATTGATGAAGTAGGCATGATGTTAACCCGTTGAAGACTAATCCCGAGTGTAATCGGGCAGTTGTCTATGGGAAATGCGTGTTGTAGCAAAATCAGTCAGTCCTCAATGGGTTAGATATTTTGTCATCTAGATAGGCACATAGAGTATGTGATATTATCTGATCACATCTACACAATAATATTGAGTGTTTAACATTTTAGGAATGTCACTGTACTTTATACAGTGCACCAGACCAGTCAGACAGTGTGCTGATGAACCACAGGTTGGACTGTATTTCAAGTGTCAAAGAAGCAGAATTTGTCATGAAAAATGTGTACTTAAAAATTTTTTTTTTAATCCTGATCATGAATGCTATGGTGTGTCATGCATGATGAAGCATTTGAGACTATGCCCCCACATTGTAGGATGAGTTAATTCAAGTCAGTCACCGGTAATTATATGCATTGAAAGGTTTACTGTCTATTGTGACTTTGTGCATGTTTCTACTGGACACCTCGTATTACCTCGCATCATCGCAAATTTTTGTCACCATCATCCCCTCATATTCACTACTACCTGGACTGTTTCTACTGAGCAATAAAATATGTGACGATGCGGGGTAAAAGTGAGATAATTTTCAAAATGCAGTGAACCAGGAAGTTGTGTATTATAAAGGTCACAGATCAGGTCATGCACGCACTGCCTTATGATCAGTTAATGTGCAGAGTCTCCCTATAAGAAGGTAAGACATCTGGCACACTGCAAATTTCGTTACCTGCTCTGTTTCTTACCGAAATTAATCCCTTGCATTACCTTGCATCGAGAGCCTGAAAAGGTGGATTACAGATCACATGGCATTACCTTGCATCACCCACTACCTGATGTGTTTCTTCTTAGGAAAAATTTGTGGTGTTTGAATACCTGCATCACTTCACATCACCTAGAATTTTGATCGTTCAATAAAAACAAGCTCATTGTCGAACAAATTTCATCAGGCCTCACCTGGAAACCTGACCCAGTTTGAGGAAATCCTCTTTGGTCACAATGACATGTCAACCTCGGCCTCGGTCATCGCAGTGAAAGTGGGCGGGGAGGCTGGACAAAGGGTCGTCGGGGTCGGGTACGCCGATGCCACCCTCAGAGAGCTGGGCGTGTCCGAGTTTGCCGACAACGACCAGTTTTCAAATCTGGAGGTGAGTGGGAAAATTGGAGCTAATGTGTGTTGACCAGAAACATTAGGCAAGGCTTCTGGCATGTCAGTAATTCAACAGGATAGATATGATGTGTTCAACCATCTTGAAAAGCATTAAGAGAATTTAGCCATGCTCAAAATACAGAGAGAGAAAAAAGTGGTTATTAAAAAAAAAAAAAGTCTCCAAGAAATCAAAAATTCAATGACACTCTGTGTGTACTTGTTGAAGAGTCAACCAAAATTTTCTCTGTACTTGTCCAGATACGAGGGTTGTACTTTAATACCTGGAACCCACTGCGAGCAGGATCAAGTTTGTCATGTACCAAATTCATGAGATTGGCTCTTTGATTGTGTATTACATGCAATGGGCTATGAGAAAAAATAAACAAACAAACAAACAAACAAATCTTTCCCCTGATAACAACAGGAATGTTTTGTTTCTGTGGCAGGGAGGCCAGGCATTGCTTTCTTATTTCCTTGAATGATTCAGAGATTGTATCCTGGAGGACTTTTATTAATCAACTTGTGGTGAAATTGATGAGTGAAAGAAAAGAGTGTTGTTGGTTTGCATTGTGTCCCAGGCACTCATGGTCCAGTTAGGGCCCAGAGAATGTCTGCTGCCCTCTGGTGGCGACCCCAACAACCCTGAGTTTGCCAAGCTGAGGCAGGTGGTGCAGCGAGGTGGTGTGCTCCTCACAGACAGGAAGAAGGCAGACTTTGGTACCAAGGACATCGTGCAGGACCTGAATAGGTTACTCAAGGCAGGCAGGAATGAGGAGCAGATCAATGCAGCGGCCCTACGTGAGTCTGTTGCCCTCTACAGTCAGAAACATGACAAGACAGTTGAAACATTGTAGGAGGACATACAATTATTTGATGGTCTGAAAAACTGAAGACTGAAATAAGATTCTAGGTTTTTGTTTCACTGTTGTGTGAATGATATTGTTTTGTTTTTTTCATATTACACAGTCTTTACAAAAAAAAAAAAGAAGACAACACATCCACATACAGTCAAATCTGCTTTAGCAGTCACTTTGCTGTAAAGATCATTTCTCTCCTACAAGTGTAACAATTGTATAGTTGTTACTGTTCATATACTTTTTCTTGTTTTTAAACCTGTTTATAAAGATATCTTAATGAAAACACAAATAGTAAACATTTTCCCCCTGAACAACATATTTCCTTTTTCCAAATTCCCCCACATATGAAGGTAGATAATGAATACTATGGAAAATGTTTACAGGTATACCTACAAAGTCATGATAGGCAAGCTCAGAAACAGGAATTGTTAGAATCAATAGCACACAATTTTTATGATGATGTAAGAGACAGTTATAAATGAAGAGTTTGATTGCAAAAAGTGTTAACTCCATTCTTGTCAATTTGAGATATTTGCAATTAAAGCTGCTAAAAAGCAAGATGATAAAAAAGACATACATTACTCTTTAATAGTAACTTCAAGAAAATTTCTGCCTTTGCGTTAAGTGAGGCATCATTACAAAGGTTTTATATCACTCTGCTTGATGATGGACTTACTTTTAAATTGTTTGAAAATGACACTTAACCTGTTTTTGCCATCAACCTCTTCTTACTCACAAAACATTTTTCATTTCTTCCCATTTCATGTTTCCAGCTGAGATGGAGAAAACTAATGCCATGAGTGCGGTATCGGCTCTCATCAAGTACATGGAGGTGAGGTTGTCAGCGTCACTCTTTCAGCCATACACGTACATGAGCATTGATTGTCCTGGGAGGTGTCAAGTTAACTCTTTATGTGCCATGGTTGAAACCCCCTCTGTGCCACATTATTCTGAGACAACAACGTAGTCATGTTTTGAGAAAACATTCTGTTTTTCAAATCTATGTAACTTCTCTACGGAATTCTGTTAAGCTGGACATGTAGTGAGCAGAGTTGTAGAGAAAATGAGAAGCTTTGCTTTAATGAAAATTGTATGACAAATCGATGATTGTTTTTCTTTGAAATGACCAGTAGCTACATTACTATACAGGCATGACTTTTGCGCATAAAACAGTGACAGAAACTTAAAAATTTACACGCAAATCTACTAGGGAACACCGCTTGATAGTCAATCACCACATAAAATACAAGCTATATGTTGAGACGAGCGGAAGCGCGAGAAAAGATTTCATTGTACTGCGGCATTTGAGCAGAATATGCGAAGTTGGCACGCCGTCGACTGAGTCCGAAGTGCGAACGTGGCACATAAGAGTTAAGAACCTTTATCAGAAATAGATTTAAAAGGGGCCTGAGCTTTTGACCCTAGCAGAATCTTTGTCAGAGGCAAAATGTCAAATATGTAGGGAAAACAAGCACATACATGTAATATATGTACTACATGCAACAAGTACACTATGAGAAGGGGTAGGGACACATAAGAAAGAAAACAATAGTGGTAGATTTAGGATTCAAAGGCAGGGAGCTAAACAGGTATTCAAAGGCAGGGGGATTAGAACAAGGGGGGAGGGGGGTGAACAGACAGAAGGCAGAGGTGGGCCCACAGAACTCTACACACAGAGTGTAGAGTTCTGTGGGTGGGCCAGTGATAATCCCATGGATCATAGGGATGAAGATGAATAGGGAGGCAACATCAAACAAGATACAGATCCACACCGCAGAGCGCCATGGTTGGTTTAAGAGAAGCTTTTTTTTCTTCTTCTTCTTCTTCTTCTACAGGGTTAGACTCATCAGATAAAAGCTCATCTGGTCAATATTTAGCTACATGTATCTCATGTCAAATAATAGAATTTCAATGTTTTGCCCATTTTGTAAGATTTCATATTACAATCCATGGAAAATCAGAGCATTTGTAATATAGCATTCATTCCTCATCACCAGGCAAAGTGGCAAGTATGATTTCAGTCATGACAAACACTATGGCCCGAATTCACGAAGGTGGTACAAAAGAAACCATGGTTTAAACCACGGACAAAGACCATGGAGCGCCAAGTGTCGCATAGAATATTTCGTTACGAAATCAGTCATTTTGTCGATGAAATGATTATTTTGTTACGAAATGACAACATTGTGTAACTAAATAAACATTTCGTCCACAAAATGATAATTTCGTTAACAAAACGGTCATTTTGTCGACGAAATTACCACTTTCGTAACGAAATATTCCATGCGACACTTGGCGCTCCATGGTTTTTGTCCATGGTTTAAACCATGGTTTCATTTGTACCACCTTCGTGAATTCGGGCCTATGAATCCAGTCAGTTCATGATTATTGGACACTGTAGAAACTAGCAGGACCAACTAGAGAGGGCGCACTGCACTTCAGATGCAATTTATAGACAGAGTACCTTCACATGGTTTCATCCTCCCTTTTATCATTTTCTCCACAGCTGCTCGGAGATGAGACAAACTTCGGTCAGTTCAAGCTGAAGACTTTTGACCTGACCCAGTACATGAAGTTGGACTCAGCAGCAGTGAGGGCACTCAATCTTCTGACGACTGGTTCGGACAGTGAGTACAGGTTGACAGCTGGTCTCTGTGCACATTTTCTGACTCGATCGTCATTAAAGGACAAGTTCACCTTCATAGACATGTGGGTTGATTGAATGCAGCAATATTAGTAGGACACATCATTGAGAGTTTGAGGAAAATCGGACAATCCGTTCAAAAGTTATGAACTTTTGAAGTTTCTGCTCAGTCACGGCTGGATGAAAAGACTACTATCGCTTGTGATGTCACATGAGTACAACGATATAAAGAAAGAATAAAGAAAATTTAACATATTTCCATTTTTCTCGCATAACAAAAGAACACTTGACTTCTCTCTTTCAGAAGGCAGGGGGAATGATATTACCCTTAACATATGTCCACTAACAAGTCGAAGAATGTGCACTTTATTCAAAAAGTAAAAGAAAAGTTTTTCGAAATTCTCTTTTTATTTTCTTTATATCGTTGTTACCATATGACATCATACACTGTAGTAGTCTTCTCATCCAGCAGTGACTACGCAGATACTTTAAAAATTCATAACTTTTGAACGGATTGTCCGATTTTCCCCAAACTTTCACTGACGTGTTCTACTAATATTGTTGCATTCACTCAATCCACATGTATATGAAGGTGAACTTGTCCTTTAAAGCTACCATAGTCAAAAAAGGAAGAAAAGATACCTTGACTACTGCAAAACCTGAAATATTTGAATGCATTTTCATTTCTTTAATTTTGAGAAATTGAAATGAAAAGGACTCTAGAGACATTAAGTTAGAACTTCATGTTTTACGATGGATAGAGGGACTTGGAGAATGTTGTCTTGATGTATGTTATGTGTTCTTGATGACTTGATTTCTTGATGTATGTTATGTGTTCTTGATGACTTGATTTAGGAAACTTTCACAGTGGCCAAAAGGAGGTTAGATTGAGCATGTCGTGTGCAAATTTTGACAGCTTGCACGGTTACAAACTTGAAATCCTGCATCCCATTGAATGTGCCATGATACAAGTTGGCCAAAATAGCATCTGATGAGAAGTCCTGATGCAACTGAAGGAATGAATCAAGATTTTTAACCCTTGACATTTTGTGCGATTATTCGGCAACGCGCATTGCTTTCACCGCGACGCTCTATGACTTTTTTCTTTTGAGTTTCCCGCACATTTTGACACCAAATTTGTGATGCCTGGGGGTATGGTTCTGATGTTATGTAACTTTTTGTATGTGCACATCGGACTGAAAATGGCTCCAAAATGTGATTTTGTGTACAAAGTGAATGCAAATTGATATTTTTTACATTGTTCATATAAATATGCTTATTTTTGCTCTCAATGGCTGAAATCAATTTGTTTTAGCAGTATTGTTCTTCAAAAATGTCTGAAATAAAATTTTGCTGAAAAAAAAGACAAAAACAAAAGGTCAAAAATCAAAGAAATACATAAGAAATTCATAAAACAATAAAGTACATAAGAAATTAATTTTGATACCGAATTGTTTTTCAAGTACATTTGCTAAGAATGCCACAAAGAGTATTTGGACCAAAAATTTGCACTTTTGGAACTTTATTTACTGATTTATAGCAAAAAGTCTGTTTTTTGCATAAATTGGCATAATTAATTGATATAAAATAAAAGAAGACTATTTTGAAAAATCTAATTATGTGATCTTGTAGATTACATCGCACACTACCACTGTGCAAAGTTTTGCAGTGATCGCGCAATCCACGGCCGAGATCTCAAGGGGGGGGGGGGGGGCCCTTTAGGCCCCCCCCCCCCCCCCAGTCTTTCCAGCTACCAAAATACCCCAGTCTTTTTAGGGTTAAGGAAGAAACAAATACTGTAAAGCAAGATATATTGGCAGCATGAAATTTTTGCCAATTGGAGCCAATGGCCTGGCTCTTTTACAGCATGAAATTTTTGTGAATTGCCACTGGCATTCAATGCATATAGTATAGACAAGAACTTTCATATGCATTTCAATTTCACAAATTTTGGCTCTTGCAAAATCCACAAAATCAAAATGCATGCAAACATTTCTGGTTTTACAGTAAGCGTCTACTGCTGCATGATTATCATGTAACACAGTGTTTACATTTGGAGTGCTACTTCATAACTATCATGTTACAAGACGAGGAGTCGATAGCATAAGTTGATGGTTAAGGAGTTGATAACAGCCAACCTATGCATCCATACGATTGTGTGAAAAGTGTACATGTCTGAACGTGCTCTTGATTTATTCCTTCAATATTTACCTTGGAAGATGCCACACGTGGAGTGAGTCTCCTGAACCTGCTCAACAAGTGCAAGACAGCCCAGGGACAGAGACTGCTCAGCCAGTGGATTAAACAGCCGCTGCTCGACAAGAATAAGATTGGTGAGAACTTGCAGGAGATTCAAATTCATTAAACGTCGATGTAGGGCCATTTGTCAATCAGCTGCAGCAGAAGATTGTTGCAAAAATGAATTTGGATTGCTGTTGTTTATAGGATGGCCTAAGACTCTAGACACTGTACACTTAAAATCATTGGCACTAGAAATTTCTTGAATATTGCATTCAACTAAATTTCTTGAACATAACAATGGGCACATGTTTTAGGAAGTATAACATTTTATGTAAAACAACTGTTATCCAGAATATTAGAAAACTTGACCCAGCACAAAAATTTCCCCCTTTATCATCTTAAATATTCTCTTGGAAAGGAATTCCTTGGGAGGGGGGAATCCCAGAAATAGTTCTTCAGCACAAAAACAAAATGTTACGAAGAAAATAAATGTCAAAATTGTCAGATTTGAACTAAACTGTGAAATGAATAGTAAATTGCCCATCAAATATCAACTTCTAAACAAATAGCAACTGGTAACAGTAGTAAATAAACTGCAAGCAAGACATTTTTGTATAATTTTCACAGTGAGAGACTTTTTTTAAAAGTACATATCCATGGCATTTCAGGAATCGTGATGACTCCCATAGGATAGGCTAAAAAGATTTCTGTAGTCTGTAAATTAGATCACCTCAATATGTCGTGCGTAGAGATACGCATCTAGTCATGCTCATGACAGGGACACAGTGAAATGGTGCTAATGTTTAGTCTGTTTGTTTGTTTTTTCCCCTTTGTTTATCAGAGGAGAGACTTGACTTAGTGGAGATCTTCTTCAACGATCTCGAGTTGAGGCAGACGCTGCAAGACGAGCCACTGAAGAGGATACCGGACTTCCAGCGGCTGGCCAAGAAATTCCAGCGCAAGAAGGCCACCTTGCAGGATTGCTACAGAGTGTACCAGGCAATCGACTACCTGCCGAACCTCATTGAGGTGGTCGAGAAGCACGACAGCGCCAAGGCCAGCCTGCTGAGGGAAGTTTTCACAAACCCACTCAAGGTGTGTTGATCCATGGATGCATGTCGGTAGCGCACAAAAGGCATTGAGGTAGCACATCTGCCTTGCAGTTAAATGGCTTGGGTTCGATTCCCAGTGAGTCTGGCGGAGCAATGTTGTTAGATGGCTTGGGTTCGATTCCCAGTGAGTCTGGCGGAGTAATGTTGTTAAATGGCTTGGGTTCGATTCCCAGTGAGTCTGGCGGAGCAATGTTGTTAGATGGCTTGGGTTCGATTCCCAGTGAGTCTGGCGGAGTAATGTTGTTAAATGGCTTGGGTTCGATTCCCAGTGATTCTGGCAGAGCAATGTTGTTAAATGGCTTGGGTTCGATTCCCAGTGAGTCTGGTGGAGCAATGTTGTTAGATGGCTTGGGTTCAATTCCTGGTGAGTCTGGCTGAGCAGTGTTGTGTAATGTGGGTAACGTTTGGCCTGAATTTTGATTTTGTTGTAACCGGGAATTCGTTATAACTTTGTTCGTTATAACGGGAGTGCACTGTGTATAGGATCTGTCACTTGTTTATTTTCCCCCCTGAATTACTACCAATTGGCACACACAATACCAAAGCATTGTACGCACTATCCCCTGACACAGAAAGATCTAGGTGTCAATGAGGAACACATGTATACTGCAGACATGTCTGGACACATTACTCCTTGCTTGGTTGATCTCTTCAGACATAAGAGATTTTTATACGGAATGTTGACTCTGGGGGAAAAAAAAAAACAGTGAAAGATTTGATATGCATTTGTTTGAGCATTTTTTGTTACAGATTTAATGTTTCTCTCTCTCTCTCTCTCTCTCTCTCTCTCTCTCTCTCAAAAAAAAAAAAAGGAATTAGTATGTAATATTTTTCTTAAGTATAGAAAGTTGCCTATACCTAAATTCCAAGTCAGGAGCATTTGGTGGTACAGACTGTGTGATGAAAATTATTATAATTATTGTTATTATTTCATGCATATGTTCTAGGAGCTCCTGATGGACTTCTCCAAGTTCCAGGAAATGGTGGAGACGACCCTTGACCTACAGCAGGTGGAGAATCATGAGTTCCTCATCAAACCGAACTTTGACGAGAACCTCATGAGTGAGTCACGTTGACACGGCCACTTTGAAAGTCCATGTTCTTATCGTTGAAATTTTAGTACCTTTCTTCCATTTGATGAATCTGATATCTCCATTTGCTCTTAACCTGTTAACGACGGGTCCTGAATATACTCATGCAGGTGCATGTCTATGGGAAATGCGTGTTGTAACAAAATCAGCCTGTCTTCAACAGGTAAAAATAAAGGGTTACACAAATGAAAAGTTTGTTCCTTTTCTCTCTTTTTTTTTTTTTGCCAAGTGAAAGCCATAATCATTAAATATTTGTACAAAAGGGCAAAAGATATAATTTATTATAATGATAGGTGCCTCAATTTCAGGTTAAAAATCTATCAGCGAGTGATGGAACACACAAGCTAAGATTGACTGCAATTATGCTTGTAGAGAGTATGTCAAATCATGGACCTCGTTGTAGGTCCATGGTCAAATGAAACAGGCGTCTTATTGTTTAGCCGTTTCTTTGCCGCGATATGTTTTGATGTTATAGAAAGGGAGGAGAATATTGTAGGGGATATTGAAAAATGGTAAGAAATACTCCTGTTCAGTGAAATTATGAGCAAACAAATTTCACTGGAGGAGGCCCTTCATGAGAACATGAGTTGTGCAAATCCCATATTAACAGTTGACCTCAGCTGGTTTGAATCCAAAGAGACTAGAAGAAAATCCTTGAATTTTCTTGAATTTCACCTCACAAAATAGAATTAATACATGTTTAGATCTTTCTGTGGTAGAATATTTCTTTGAATTAGCCACTTTTTCAGCTCAAGCAAGGTCAACATAGGCAAGTTTAACTGTAGTTGTAGGAGAATCCAGTGTGTAGCATCTATAAAGATGACACTCCACTTTGTTCACCATCTTGTCACCTGACATTCTTCACCATCTTGTCACATGCGCGCTGTGTGACATTCTCCACCATCTTGTCACATACGCGCTGTGTGACATTCTCCACCATCTTGTCACCTGACATTCTCCACCGTCTTGTCACATGACATTTGCCATCATTGTCACATGACATTCTTTACCATCTTGTCACATGACATACTTTACTGTCTTGTCAAATGACACTCTCCACTGTCTTGTCACATGACGTTCTTCATCATCTTGTCACCTTACATTCTTCACCATCTTGTCACATGACATTCTTCACCATCTTGTCACATGACGTTCTTCACCATCATGTCACCTGACGTTCTTCACCACCTTGTCACATGACGTTCTTCACCATCTTGTCACATGACAGCTCTGAGAACCAGGATGGACGAGCTGGAGGAGGACATCAAGGCCCAGATAAACCGTGCCGCCCGGGACCTGGGACTGGAGGCCCACAAGACCATCAAGCTGGAGTCCAATTCCCAGCTGGGCTACTTCTTCCGGGTCACAAGGAAGGTGAGTTGGGAAGGATGGAAAGGGGACATAACAGAATATGTGTCATTGAGAGGAGATAAAAGCAGCCTAGATATCGAGCAAGATGAAGACACACTTGTAGATATTTATAGAAGCACTCTCATTTAAGTCAAGCTCACTTAAATTTGAGGGAGAAAGGTTTGCGGTAATACCATGTATACGCAATTCTAGCAGGGACCGTTGCTTAGCAGAAGAGCCTTAGAGGAGAGTTGAGGAGGGAAGCGACATAGGGAGAGTGTAGGGAAGGCAAATCACTTAATCACTTAAATTTGAATGAAATAGTTAATTTATAATAATTTGTCATCATAATATGTTTCTTTAATACTCTATCTAGTCACCCCTATCTGTATTTCATCCAGAGTATGAAACTGGCAACATAAACATTTTGATCTTGTCCTGCCATCTCCAGGAAGAGAAGGCACTGAGGAACAACAGCAGGTACTCTACCATAGACACAAACAAAAATGGAGTCCGCTTCACAAATTCGAAACTCCGTGGCTTGAACGAAGAGCACATGGCAGCAAGGGACGAGTACAATGAAACACAGAAGGCTGTCGTGGAGGAAATAGTCGGCATCGCAGGTGGGTTGCCGTGGCAATCAAGCATTTGCAATTGTTCCCCACCATTGGCGATAACAACTGTTCAAAATAAACCTTTTGGTGTTGCTTAATGTCACTAGCAATGATGTCATTATCACAACCCAGATTAGTTCAACATGATATGAAGAGGAGTCCATTCAAACAAAATGAAGGATGCAGAAATACAAATGCTTTGAACAATCTGACATTGTGCACAACATCACAGATAACATTGTTTTATGCCAAATGTTGAGCTTATCTGGATAAATTGATAAATAATGTTCACAGCCTCATGCAATGTAGTCTAAGCATCATTGTACGTACTTTTTCCTTTTCTGTGCTTTTGTACACAGGTTTGTTACGTTTTTGCCAGTGTCGCCATGATAGACGTTATTGAGGGTATATCATACATAAGTTATCTGTTACAATGTATATGTACAATAATAAACTGTTATGCTACCTATTTTGCTTGCTATGTAAATCATTTGATTTCGAATGGTATGATGCTCCTTGTACCCAAACTTGTGTGTGGAGTTGGCTTCCTATATATAATTAACATGAAAACTTAGAAAGAAAAAAAAAATCAGTTTTATCTTCAGTGTAAGACTCATATTTTCCCTAAAATGTTTTGTTTGTCTGAACAGCGGGATATGTGGAGCCGATGTTGAGCTTGAATGATGTCACAGCTCAGCTGGATGTCCTGGTGAGGTAAGTTTATAATCATGATGTCATGTTGCTTATCTATTTTTGTCAGTTGTCACCAATATGGTAGTCATCAGTGGCAGTCACAGTAATGCAACTTTAGTATCGTTGGAGGAAATTTCCTTGTCATGTGAGGGAGAAAAACAAAAACTATGAAAGAAATAGGATCTTCATGATTGTCTTGTTATATCAGGCATCTTGCTGTATCCGACATCATTATAACAAGGTTCCCCCGAAATAACAAATATGGTCATACAATATAGTCAGTACAGTGCATGCATTAGCTTTGTGGTGAAGTGCATTTTTGAGGGAAACCAGACTGGACTAAGATTAAACAGAGCCTGAAACCAAATGTTTTTAGTTTGAAGCTTTTATTCCATTCAAATTCCTATGAAGTACTTCCTTTCTATGTTCCTCAGCTTTGCCCATGTGTCGGCCAGCGCGCCGATCTCCTACGTGCGTCCCACACTGAGGGCACAGGGGGAGGGCGTAATGAGACTGGAGCAGTCACGCCACCCCTGCCTGGAGGTGCTCGACGACGTGGCCTTCATTCCAAACGACGTCGCCTTCGAGCGCGAGAAGCAGATGTTCCACATCATCACTGGCCCAAACATGGGAGGGAAGTCCACCTTCATCCGTCAGGTAGGAACGACATCTTGTCCAGAGTGGCAACAGAGCTATTTGGAGTTCAAGGACTCACTTTTAATACCACAAAGATTCCACCAGTGCTATGAAGTTCCAAGAGTCACTTGTAAAGACTTTGTAAGACATTGCACCATGTCAGTTATGAGACTGTGGTAACTGCAGGTAACCTACTCTTGAAAGAATAGAATCAAACTGTATATTCTCTTCAAGAAGCAAGGGAAGCTTCAAGCAACAACAAGGGGCTAAGATAGACTGTCAAAAATTAGAATTATCAATACCAGGAGGCATTTTAATCACCCAATGAGCACACCTCAGAAGTTCTCCTTGTTTCAAGGTTGCTTTATAAAGATATGTTTTAAGTGTTCTATCTGAGAAAGCACAGAAAGTATTGTCTTTATTCAGTGAACAATGAGACTGATCATGATTACAATCGCTGACTCTGCTTGGAGAGGACGGAGAAGAAACTACATTTAGCTATATGTTATTCACTAATTGCCAACAACCATGTCAAATTTTGTTATTTTCTGAATTGTTAACAATAACTGTATGTTTTACTACTCTTCCTCACAACATCTATAAGTATCCTAGATATTAATGTATGGTATTATGGCATCTAATCATCTACAAATGTTTAGACTGTTTGTCCTTTATATTTGAACCTGGCCAAAAAGATATAATGAGTGTCTACATACAAAATTCTTTGCTATTGTGCACCTGGGCAATGTCCATTGATGTGCTGTTCCCTCTTCTAAAGTATTCAGTCATAGTACAGTCATCATCTTTTTAGCATGATTTTTTTTTCCTGACATATCATCATTGGCTAATAGACGGAATGAAAACAAGCTGATATGGCAGATACAAGAGCAGAGTGGAGGAAGTGGGATGTACAGTCTACCTATTGCCGGACTAAATTTCTGAGGCTCCGTCTTTATACCGTTTCAGGTGGGTGTGGTGGTACTCATGGCCCAGGTGGGCTGCTTCGTGCCCTGTCAGGCAGCCGAGGTGTCCATCGTGGACTGCATCCTGGCCCGGGTCGGGGCCGGCGACTGCCAGCTCAAGGGAGTCTCCACCTTCATGGCTGAGATGTTGGAGACAGCATCAATTCTGAGGGTAAATAATTGTGATTGTACTGCATTGTTGAGTATTATGCTTTTTAACCCGTTGAGGATGAGGCCAGAGTATAGTCGGGCAGGTGTTTATGGGAAATGTGTGTTGTAGCAAAATCAGCCCGTCCTCAACAGGTTAATGTACAGTGATGACAAAGTTTGGGAATTCTGAGATATTTCATGAATGTTGAGAGTAATGGATTTTGTTGAAAGCCATAAGCGGTTGGTGATGTTGCATTATTGTAGACAAAATGTTGTGGTTGACCTGTTTTAGACAATGGGAATATTAGCATTAATCTGTTCCATCTCTGCAGAAGAATTTAGGGGATACTGCTTTGTCCCTCAACCTACAAAAGAACACATCTTGTGAAATGCAAATTGTGATTTTTTTTCTTTAGCTTTCTTTTTTGTCTGTCTGCACTCATTTCAGTCAGCCACCAACAACTCCCTTATCATCATAGATGAACTCGGGCGTGGTACTTCAACATATGATGGTTTTGGGCTTGCCTGGGCAATATCAGAGTAAGTGCAAATTCTTTGTGAAGATTGCTCCTGCATTTTTGTACTTCATTTGCATTGAAAATAATTTTAAAAAGCAATCACCTTTTGACCCTGATGAAGATTCAAACATTGAAGCCAATCAAATAGTAATTTGAGATGGTTTTCCTGAAAAGGAAGGGATTTTGTTATTGGTTCACAACTTGTAAATGTGATGCTTTAGCTACCTCAAGTACAGATTTGAAAGTCTATGAATATTTTAATAGTTTGAAACTTTCTGTCTTTTATGAAGCAAGTACTTAGTATTGAATCTATATATTGCTTTTGGCTGTCCGAAAACATGCATGCTCAACTGTATTTAAGCTGCGTGCCAGTTTTTCCAAATATGCGTTTCTCTGGGGGCAAGCTTTCTTACCACTTCTTTGGTAGGTTTTATGAAATAAATGCAGGACAAATTATGTGGCATAGCAGAGTATGAAGAATACTAGTATGAAAATACCCATATCAGGAAATCATTGCAACTGTATCTGTTTTTCATGTTAACAAGTCTCATATGCATTGTGTTACATCAATCATTGAAATTAGAAGATTGGATTTCTGAAGTTCTTACCAATTTTTCTGTTTCTTTACGCTTGTTTGTAGAATATGATATATTTCAAGCTGAGCGCCACAGTACAATTGACATTCATGTAGTTGGGATAACATAATTTCTAGCCTAGGTATCACTGCTATTGTAGCTCTTCTGCAGTTTCAAATTGAATTTCCTTAACCATGAACGTCAGAACATTGAATGTGTAGCAAAAAAAAAAAAAAAAAAAAAATGTTGCTGAAAACTGCTTATCCAATAGTGGCGAGCCAATATTGAATGTAGGAGATCATTAGTCTATAAGAACAGTTAGCTTTCACAGATCTGTCCCATATAAACTGTATGCTGACTGTTTAAAAAGCAAATTCTGCATTCCGTAGGTATATAGCCACCAAGATATGTGGATTCTGCCTGTTTGCCACCCACTTCCACGAGTTGACTGCCCTGGCTGACGTCGTCTCTACGGTCAACAATCTCCACGTGACCGCTCTGACTGCGGACGGACAGCTCACACTGCTGTACAAGGTCAAGCCAGGTCAGTCCAGCCAAACTCAAATCTTTACTTGTCAGCGCAGAAAGAACTTTTCATTTTCTTGGCAGAATGAGAGGTGTTTTTTTAAAGAGATTGAGATTCTAGATTTTTTTGTAAAAAAAGATCATTTATCAAATTTATCAAAGTGTATTTCTCACTCCTTTCTAATATATGAACTATTCCCACAGTATATTAGAAGTCCACTACTGGGAAACCCTGTTGTAACGAAGTTGCTTACAATGAGGTACTGCTTGTATCGAGATGAATTCGCCGATCTTGGTTTACCATTTCTATACTTTGCTGCTATTTTTTTTTTTATCTCTAGTATGTTTACAATGAGATAATAGATATAAAGAGGTAAAACTGGTTGTCCTGGCAACCTTTTCATCACAGGGTTTCCATGCATACTTCAAGGCTAAGGGGAAAATGGTTAGTCAAAGGTTAGTGTGGTATCATTACTGGTGGATGTACTTAGTGTCTGACAGGTGTTGGTGAGTGTATGTGATAAAACCTTTAAAGGGACTGTACAGTACTGGTTGAGGTGGGGATTCATGTTTTGAACATTCCTAAGTGAGATAATGAGAAACCTCTTATGAAATATGAAAGAGCATGTAATTTTAAGAAGGATTCAATGTTTATTTGATGGAAATTGGTTTTCAAATGGCTGAGATATCAAGTGATAATGATAAAAGGCAACAGGCCACGCCTTTTATTAGGATCTCTTTGTTTCACCTTGTTTTTGGATATCTCAGCTATTTCAAAACCGATTTTCATCAAATAAACTTTTGATACCCCTTAGAATAGCATGCTCTTTGACATCTCATAGAGTGGTTTCTGAATATCTTGCAAAAAATTAAAAGCTAAATCCTCACCTCAACCAGAACTTTACACACCCTGTGTTCTTTCACAGTGTATGGTGTAGGATTGTGTCATAATGATGTATAATGTAGGTGTATGGAAGGAACACTGAAATGGCCTGCATTTTCGCAGAATGTAAGCCTTAGCTACATGTGGCTAATGCCCAAGTCACACTGTGTTCTCTCGTGAAGTGTGATTTGTGTTATAAAAGCTGTAACTGCCACATTGTCCATGGTGTATGATGCAGGTACACTGTATGTGTCATAAAATTCCTGACTGCTCTTTATTTCTCAGTATAAGATGTGTGTTAGTGTTAAATCTGCATCCGTAATGCGTGAAACACCTCAATTTGTGTTGTGTTTTCTCATTATATGCGTAAGATACACTGCAGATACGTGAGTTAAGCATCACACTGTACTGTGATATCTCGCCATACATGATGCAGGTGTGTGTGACCAGAGTTTTGGGATCCACGTGGCCGAGCTGGCCCACTTCCCTCAGAAGGTCGTAGACTTTGCCAAGGAGAAGGCCGCAGAGCTGGAGGACTACCAGAGCATCGCGTCGTCATCGGCAACCAGCATGGAGGGTCTGGATGAGCCGACAGCGAAGAGACGGAGGCAAGACAAGCAGGTGAAGGTTTTCCCTGTACATGATGGCTGTGTTCACACTCAAGATTTTGTATCTTTGGGAAGAGCTTTTGTATCTTGACCCGTTGAGGACAAGTCCCGAGTATACTCGGGCAAGTGTCTATGGGAAATGCGTGTTGTAGCAAAATCAGTCCGTCCTCAGTGGGTTAAGAATGTTAAGTTTTCAAGAAAATTGATGGGAGGAATTTTCTTGCAAGAATGCACACTTCACCTATTCTGGCAAGAAAATTGAAAATGCCAGAAACTTTCCTGAGATTTTGGGAAAACATTGCTTACAAAAATTCCATTTAACTTGTTTTCACACTGTCTATTTTCCAGAAGATTTGCTCAGTGCGAGTGGGACTTACATGGTTTTATGATTTAGGATGAACAATTGAGGTGGTGTCTAGAATGCTTAAGTCTTGATGTAGTATCTTAAATGAGATGGTGCATGTAGGAATCCAATAGAAGAAAACTTATATTCTATGCTACTGTACTGTCAGTACCAGGTATTCAAAAGCTTTTCTCATCTCAACCTGCTGCATGCCATAATCTTTAGTGCAAAAATATCTTAGATGGCATGGTACATCACAGTCAAAATCAGCAGCATTATTTCAGTCTTTATATAATGCTCGCATTTATCCATTTTTGTTTTTTCTGTAGGAGGGTGAGGTGATCATCCAGGACTTTGTGTCAAAGGTCAAGAAGCTGCCAATCGACCAGCTGTCCGAGGATGAGCTGGCAAAGCATCTCGAGGCTCTTAAAGACGAAGTGTCGGCGAAAGGCAACCCTTACATCCAGGACCTGCTCAGTCGTGGAACATAGAGGGCAGTGTCACATTCTTTCATAGTGTGGGGGTTTTACAGAAGTTCAGCATGTTTGTGAAAGAATAAGGAGAAATTGAAACTTGTTAGATTCACTTAAACTCCCTCTATTCTTTTCTTCTTCTTCTTTTGCATATTGCTATGAACATCCACTTTCGACAGATGGTGCATTTGTGTCCCACCTGAAGGCTTCAGTAATGCAGTACTTGATTGTAAATACATCTCTTGTACTTTGGTAATGAATGTAAAGCAAATAGTCATAGTGTTTAACATTATATAACATATGTGCCAAATTTGTGTGTATGTAGTGTGTGTGATACGGAGAAAGGCTGTCTTCTGAAGGCAAGGAAAATGTTAATGGATTACACTCTACACTGTACATGTATAGTGAGGTACCCACGTCTCGTCAGGGACCCGAATATCGTCACCCTGCATAAAATTGCTACAAGCGCACTGAACAAAAATTTACTCCCTGACCTGTGTTCAGTACGCTTGAAACTTTGCAGGGTTACCACAACCAAGGAAACTAAGGTGAAAGCCAAACGGTTTTTCTTGAAAATCTTACATTTATGTAAGGAATATGTGTACATGTTATCAGTATCATCACGGTCACCCGCACATGTCTTTTAATACGGGGTGGCAGGTGCGGGCCCCTTCCTTAGCGCACATGAATTCTGCATCGTTCACGTTTGACAATGATAGCTGCAAATTCCAGTATTGATCATTGAACTTGTGGTTCCGCTTGAATCTTCAGCATTTTTCCTTTATGTTAGTGGGATTTCCTACAATTTCAGTAACGTAGTGTGATTGAAACATGCATAAACATTAACGATGAAGAGGTGCGGGTCACTCAAGCATACCAGTAATTATTTGAAGATGCGACAGAGACATAAGTAATATCAGTAATGCCATTATTAATAGCGCTAACCAAAATATAATGATAACACTGTTGATAACATGAGGTGGTTTTAATGATGGAAAAGTTTCTTTCTTTTTTACCTTTATTTTCTTAAAAGCACTGTTACAGAACATCATTACAACACTTTGCTATTTCTATGGACTTTATACAGGACCCGTGTAGTTCTTGTAACCAAATGACTGATTATCACATTTTTCTTGGAACAGCACTCTTTAACTGCTAAAAACTATTTATAATCCAAGTAAATCCCTTCCATCCAAACAAATTGTTTGTCACTTTGTTAAAAAATGTTATGAGAGCAAATTTCTTGCATACAAATATTACAATTCAGTGATTGTAAAACTGAGAAGATAAGAGTTGTATACCAGGTACCTAGTATTCTTTTTAAACATGAGTCCTTAACTCTTTCCCATGTACAGTAAAGTGATTTCTACAGAAAATCAAAAAAGAGAAATGTCTTAGCATCTTAACATATTATGTTTTGATATTTTTAGGAATCAAGGAGAAATGAAATCTTAAATTTCCGTACTGACTTGTTGATGATAATTGAAAAACCTTGCCAGAGAAGTTTCAAACATACAACAGTGGATTCTCATTAGAACAAAGTGGAGTTGGACTAGGGGAATTGCCTTTTTTTTTTCAAATACAAATACAGGGAAACCTTGTTATAACAAGCTGCTAGGGAGTACTGAATTTTTTCTCGTTAATATTGGGTATCTTGTAATACAATGTATTGTGGACTTGCAAAATGACCTTGTTTCAGATACAATGTATCTTGCTACAGTGCACTCCTGTTAAAACGAACACGGTTATAACGAAGTTCTGGTTACAACAAAGTCAAAATTCAGGCCACAACATTATCCGCTCTATGTATTTCTATTGTTTATTTGTTTCAGTTATAACTAAATTTCAATATAACGAAAGATAACTGCCAGTCCCAAGGACTTCGTTATAACAGGAGTCCACTGTTTGTCTGACCTTATTATAACAAGGTTCCGCTGTACAATGAACCCTGAATGTGCTCAAGAACCTCAAAGGAGCCACACAAACACCTGTGGTGTTGCATCTCTAAAAGCAATTCTTGGGAATAGGGGATTGTGTCATATGTTGCACACGTTAGCATGTGTACATGCAATTAATGTGTACATTTAAAAACCATTTACCCTCGGTATTCTCTATTAAAGATCCTTGTCTTTAGCTCAGTATTTCGATTTGCATGTTAATCACCAACAGTATATGTTTACATTACCTTGATTTGTAAAGCATCACAATGTAATAAATTTTTTCTAACAAAACTCAGAGAAGAGTATATCGCGTGTCCTTTTGTCATTGCACCACTCAATCTTTAAGACTGAATTCACATCTGAGATATCAAATATAGAGTAAGTGCTATATTTGATTGTGGTTTATCTCCTTCCACTTGTTTTTATTATTCCTGTTTCTTGCCTTGTTCTTCTTTTTATGCCTCCGCAACGAAGTGGCCGGAGGCATTATGTTTTCGGGTCGTCCGTCCGTCCGTCCGTCCGTACGTCCGTCCGTCCGTACAAATTGTACGTCCGTCCGTACGTCCGTACGTCCGTCCGTCCCGTTTTGTTTTTGTCGATATCTCAAGAACCGTGTGGTGGTTTTACATCAAACTTGGTATGAGGGTATATCCTTGGGGGATAATACTTTGTGTGAATTTTAGGGTCACAGGGTCAAAGGTCAAAGGTCACAGGTTATTTTGTGGAAAAAAAATTGAAATTTCATGTTTTTCTCCATATCTCGCAAATGGTTCAAGGTATCTTCATGGAACTTAGTATATATGCTTGTACCGACGGGCAGTGATTATCTAGGGAAGTTGGGGGTCATGGGTCAAAGGTCAAGGGGGTCAAAGGTCAAGGTCAACTCCTCAAAATAGCACTACTTTCTTTAAAATGCAATATGCCTGAAGGGTTGTTTTTTTTAAACTTGATGTATGGCATGTATTACCCAATATATATTTTTGGGGAATTGCCAAAAGGTCAAAGGTCAAAAGGTAAAAGGTCAAGTGAAAGTGCTAAATTGCACTTTTTCCTCCATATCTCGAAAGTAACTCAAGGTATCATCATGAAACTTACATATTTATGCATGTTCTACCTTACAGTGATTCTCTATGGAACTGTGAGGTCAAAGGTCAAATGAAAGGTTTAGATAATGCTATTTTCCCATTTGATACTGAAATTATACTTTTTCTCAATACCTTGAAAATTACTCAATGCATAAACTTATAAAAGGGTCAAAAATCAAGTAAAAATCATCAGTTCCCCAAATACCTGCTCTCTGACATTTTAATCATTCATCCAATTGAACCTAGTTCTAGGAAAGTGAACATTCAGCACATTTGTGTCAAACCTGTCATTTCAATATTTTGCCAATTGTGTGAAACTGTCATCACACATTGTCAAGACATTGTCAAGACATTGTACTATACTATATTAGGGGAACCATGCATTATGGCGGAGGCATATCAGTCGCCGTAGCGATATATCTAGTTCTTTTTTTAATTCTTTCTTCTTCCTCAGTTCTTTTTCTTTTACAAACTGTACTTCTCTTTCTCATCTTCTTCTACAGTACTTCTTAATGTTCTTCTCTCAATTCTTCTTTATAGTCGTCTTGGGCATGCTTTGCATGGCAAGACCTAAACAGGGCAAGTTGATGCTGTGGAAGTTAGATAGGGGAAATGGATTGGAGTGGTAGAGCAGGTCACTATCCATTGTGATCAGAACATCCCAAGAGCTATTCAATTCTGATGCATTAACAAAGTGCCTACTATTGACTCTCTATTCTCTATTGACTTGTGCAACTTCACGCAATAGTGAAGTTGCATGAGCCAAAAAACGCCTCGCTCAAAGCCCCCTCCACGCACACACGCACGCACACACAATAATTATATATATACATATATTTCCATGCATTCATGTACGTGCACACACACAAACACACAATCAGTTGTGTTGAATATCAGATAAGTTGGAAGAAGAGAATTCAGTCCCTTGCACTTGAAATGTGAACAGTAAAAATTAAAGGCTCGAGTCGAGGTGGCGGCAGCCGCTTCCCGTAAATTTCACAATGCACCTTTTCCCTGGCACTGCATCGAGAGCTATGGAGCTACGCCCAAATGCGCCCTCCTTTTTTTCATTGAGTTATATGTGTCTGTTTTGACCATGTTTGACTAAAACCAGTCCCAACTGAAAGCCATGGGAGTTGTTTTATTTTGTTTTGTTTTAATGGGTGTATGTTCGTGCGCCACCATGAAGTGTGACGTTCAACATCTGTATGGAGTTATTTCTTCGTGCTTTACTCGTTGATTCTGATCATAAATTCAGTGGTGCCCTGATGGTTGGGCTGATCATTGGCGGGTAATGTGGGCAAGCAAATGTGGTATATTGATATATATATATATATATATATATATATATATATATATATATATATATATATATATATATATACATACATATGAAGAGTTTGTTTGCAAAAACCGATAAGTCCATATTTGTCAAATGGAGATATTTGCAATTAAAGGTCAAGAAAAATAAAGAGAATAATAAGAAAAATTTTGCTTCTTTTGACCATAACTTAAAAAATGTACCTTTATATGTAGTGACCAATATATCATTTGAAAGGTATTATTTTGCACTTTATGACAGAGACCGTACTTCAAAATCTTAAAAAATGGACTTATTGGTTTTTGCAAACAAACTCTTCATATATATATATATATATATATATATATATATATATATATATATGCAAGAAATGTGCCAGCGTTTAAACTTCCAGGTCGTGGAGACATTCTATAGGCGTAAGACAGTATAATTAGTATTCCACGGGAGACGTAGCTTCTTCTTCCTATTTCCTTTATTCTGTGATGTTCGAGCTTTCGGCCGTGTCGGCCTTCATCAGGATCTGATCTACGCAAACAAAATGACAAATATACATATGTATGTCTCTCTTGGACATTTTGTCTAGCGAAACGGCATTGACCACGATTTAGATGAAGAAGTCAGAGGGTCGTTTTGGATGGTATTAAATCTTCTTCAGTAGCGGTAGGATCTGGAGTGCCTCAGGGGTCGGTTCTTGGGCCTTGCCTCTTTCTACTTTACATCAATGACTTGCCTGATGGTCTCGCGTCAAAGGTTCGCCTTTTTGCCGATGATGCAATTTCTTACATGACCATTGACAATCAACATCATACGCAAAATCTTCAAGAGGACCTAAACAAAATTGGTGACTGGGCGTAAAAAATGGATGATGGATTTGAACACAGATAAGTGTAAGGTTTTGGCAATATCCAGGAAAAGAAGTAAGGTGCAACACGTGTATCATCTAAATAACGCCCCTTTTGAATCTGTTGAATCCGTGAAGTACTTGGGTGTAACCATCACTTCTGATTTGAAGTGGACCCAACACATCAACAATACTGTCAATAAAGCCAATAACGTGCTTGCATTTTTAAAATGCAATCTTCGCATAAAATCTTCTGATGTTAAAGCCACAGCTTACAAAACGTTGGTTCGACCAATTGTTGAGTATGCTTCCACAGTTTGGGACCCATCTACCAAGAACCTAATCCACCAAGTGGAAATGGTCCAGAGAAGAGCTGCGCGATTCACTTTAAATCGCTACCATAACACCTCGAGTGTCACCAAAATGCTACAAGAACTTAATTGGACCACTCTGGAACAGCGCAGAGAAAATGACAGGCTAATTATGATGTATAAAATACACAATAATCTCACTCCTCTTTCAGCACAGGACTATATTATCAAACAGGCTACTCAGTTAACGAGAGCCTCGCAACCACACTCCTATCAGGTACCATATTCGAGAACTGAATCGCATCGCCATTCGTTCTTCCCAAGAACTGTAAGGAACTGGAATTCCCTGTCGTCTAATGTTTCAGCGCCATCTGTGGGATCATTTCGAAACCGTCTAACGGTTGATTACAGTGGCTAGTTTTTTTCGTCAAATTTTCTATGTGCTTGTAAATATCTGTAAATAAATTGTATTATGATGTAAATAGCACCAGTCTGCAAGAATCTTCAGTCTATTGAAGGAGGCAGACTTAATCAGAAGAAGAAGAAGAAGAAGATGCTGTATGACAATCGCGTACACACATAGAGGGAGTAATCTATTTCCTTATGCCTCCGCCGTTAAGTGGCGCCGGGAGCATGATGATCAGGTTGCCCGTCCTTCCATCCGTAATCATGTGTTTGCTATGGTATGTACATGTTTGTAGGAGTGCAGGCCCACCTTTGGTGGTTGTCGGAGAGTATGTGCTGTGGTGACAGGTTTTGTTTTTCTTTTCTTTTCTTTTCTTTTCTTTTCTTTCCTTTTCTTTTCTTTTCTTTACTCTTCTTTTCTCTCTCTTTTTTTCCTTTCTCTGTTTTGAAGGTCATTCACATTGTCATTAGATGAGATAGGCTTTCTGGTTAACTGTTTCACAATGTGTTGCCATGGTAACAGTACATTTTGAATGAAAAATCATGTTAAAAATATGGATTTGGAGTATTTAGTTTGAAATCTGGCATATGTGATCATTATATGATTTAGATGTTTGCATTTTTCTTATGTTATATAATTATGTAGTTGAAAAGTCCGTTGCCATGTTAACAACATCATTTGAATGAAAATTATAGAATAATACTGCCTTTTTTTTTTAAGTTTTTGAGTATTGGATTTGAAATTTGGGATATGATATGATCTCATGATATCATAGCTCTGTATAATTTTTTTTCATGTTATACATTGTGTTACCATGGCAACAGCGTTTTCACTGACAAACACAGAAATTGTCGATATATTTATTTTTCTCAGATTTTGGGCATTAGACAAGAGATATGAGATATGATATACAGCTGTATATGTGAATGCCATTGGGCAGTGTATTCGTATTCTTATTTTATGTTAAGTAACATATTATTATGTTCATAAGTTTGTTATTAGCAAGAATATAATAAGATGGTTGCTGGTTGGGTTCATTTCTTCCCTCTTTGGGTGGGGGTATTTATCACTCTCAGTGAAAGTTTTAATAGGCCCATCACCATGTTATTATCGCTTGTTTGACTAGTAAACGTGTAATTGTCAGTGTATAGTTATTGTGTGACTGTATATATGTAGGGAACTCAGTGGAAGAATTGTACCTGTCCACATACAGTGTGTTGTATTTGATGTATATGTCTCTGTCTTGTCGACTGTAATGTTTGTTTGTGCAGGGCCCCCAGTAAGAACAGTACTTGCCTACTGATGGGGCTACCCTGTTGAAAAAAGACTGAATAAATAAATAAATAAAATAAATTTAGCTGAAAATCATGATTTCCAACTTTGAGGCATTTTTTAATGAACTCGTTTACTGTCGCGCGCAGTCGAGCGTGCCGCATACTGAGCGGATCGAGGGACCAAGCGAGCTACATGAATGGTACTCGCCCGTTTTCTGACGCCGTGCATGTGCAGTTCTTCGACACACTACATTGATTAGTTACATGCTAGACAGATCAGGCTGAAGTGAATCCGCAGGAAGCTGCTTCACACTCACCTCTAAAACGGAGCACTTGGGTTGTCCTCATCCAACCAGTCTGTCGTTTGCTACATTTTTACTTTCTCAAATAATTTGCGTTATTAACAGGACCCAATGGCTTCTCCCATCTCGTTGGCAGGAAAAGTCGCTATCATCACCGGTAAGACTCGATCTCGTCCGCTCTCTTTCTGTTGATATTTTCCACTCTTCTTGATTCTATTACGTCTGTGATCTTTCCTTATCTTATACTTCGAGAATCATATCAAACATCTTATTAAAATGCCTGATCAGAATCACGGCATTACTGTAGGGCCTATAGTTTTGTTAGTCACCAGTGTTCTTAGAGGGAAGGGGAGGGGACACACTAGTACAGTCAATCAAACAAACAATCAAGTAAACGAGAGAATATTAATGACCGCCAAATTGTATTACTTTTGACCGATAAACACGAAATATGCGCTGCAAAACGGATAAGATTTCAACCAAAGTTTCAATACATCTCCAACATATACATTTATGAACAAGAGTCTAATCAAATAGTGTTTTGACTGAGGCAAATTCCATTCCATTCACATATATTTAATGCACAATTCCATTCACAATTATATCCTAATATGGAGTAAAAATTGGAAAAGCTAGCTGCATTATCAAACAAGAAAGACTTGTTGTCTTTACTGCACACCTATAGGCCTATACTTGACGCAGTGGCGCTCATTTTTAGTTAGTTTATACACAAAGAAACATTGATGGATATTATACCAGACCTTCTCGGCTCTAAACCGCTGTCAACACGTGGCCAGTTCTCAGATGACAAATCGATGACCGCGCTAGCTTAGAATAGGCCGAGAATCGGATACCGGTGCACGAGATGAAAGGATGATAATCGATTTTTTTACTCTAGCCCTCGAACTTTCAAGCATGTTTAAAAGTCTTGTATAAAGGAAAGAGTGGAGTAATGAAAGAAAGTGATCAGCTGGTAGGACAATGTTTCATGCTAGCTGTTCTCCCACGCGACCAGCGCTCTTTGACCATGTGTACAATATTCTTTTTTAATCTATAAAACGACTTCGATACATCACACAAGCTTAGAAATTTCTGATGAAGCAATGCCTTTTCGTAGTGTACATTTCCACTTTATGTTTCCCTTGTATAGATACCCCCTTTCTTTCACTTGCCTTTATTCTGTTCATACTCGCTGTTTCTGTGTTTGCTTTCGAGTTCATTTGATTGTGTGTGTGTGTGTGTGTGCGTGTGTGTGTGTGTGTGTGTGTGTGTGTGTGTGTGTGTTGTGTGTGTGTTGTGTATTTGTGTGTGATTTGGGGGGCCGAAACCATTAAAATTATCATTTTAGATTGCTCTTTTGTAATATCTTTTAGGATTTATTCTCGAGATTTTTTTTAATCTAATTGTTGATAGAGTGTATAATGAATTTCAAAGCATTTTTCGTTTTTCATCATCACTAACCTTGTACGTTGAGTACTTGTTTGTCTCATAAATTGTTAACTTATTTGCCATAGGAGAGAAAGAGAGAGAAAGAGAGAGATCAAAACTAAAAACAACCACACACAACAGTCGAATTCTTAACATCCATACTGCCTATATGTGTATTATTTTAACGACATGCACAGAACATACAAAAATATTCATATTGAGAAAGAAAAAAAAGATATTACAGAGATAGAGAGAGAGAGAAAGGGGAAGATAAAAGAGATACTTACGTGCATAATGTAATTGACGCATTTAGTACGTCATTACACAAGTACGTATCATGTCATAATGTATCCGCAGGAGCAAGCTCTGGAATTGGGGCTGCTACCAGTGTCCTGTTCTCGAAGCTCGGTGCGAAGTTGGCCCTGTCTGGGCGAAACGCTGACAATCTGAAGGAGACGAGTGACTCTTGTAAAGAGTGCTGTCAGGAAGAGGTAATCATGATTTGTGTTACCATCATATTGTATGTATTTGTGTAATATAATACTTATGATGATGATAATAATAATAATCATAATAATCATAATCATAATCATCATAATGATAATAATCATCATCATCATCATCATCATCATCATCATCATCATCATCATCATCATCATCATCATCATAACAATACATTTATATAGCGCATTTTCCATAAACGTACATGTTCAAATGCGCTTTACTACGAGTGGATTATTAACATTATAAGTGAGTCTCCTCTATTATTACCTAAAAATACCACGAAATGATCGAGGCATGCAGTTAGTTGTGTACAGGTGTGTGTGTGCGCGCGAGTATATGAGCCTATACTAATGATGACAAGGCATATGTTGCAGGATGGCAACTGGATTAGTTGAAGCTTTCGACACTTGGTCGTCTTAAGCTTTATTGTCTGTACGCAAACATAGTGTAGTAATAATAATAAAAATAACCATAATATACCGAGATGCATGCATGGGATAGAAAGATTGAACGTAACATGAAATAATTTTTTCACGATTATATTACAGTATGATGTAATAACGCTTTAATTATGATATTGTTACCGGAGTCTTGTGTGCAGTTATAAAAGTTAATTAGAATAATGTTCCCACTGTTATTACCTCAACACACTTCGGTATAGCACAGAGCAATGTGTCACACGAATCGCCTCCTCTTGTTAATTATCGCCTAAGAATACCACGAAGTGATCGAGGCATGCATTTAGTTTTTGATTCACTGTCCTTTAACGTATAGATAGCTTTTCATAATCACCCATGCAGCCTTCTTTTCATCAGCTATTGAAATGGGTAAGAAAGCAACACACAAAAACGTTTACAGCGATAGTATTATGTCGTCTGTAGATATCATAAGCCCCCAGCAGCACATACATTGCTGATCACTGCGTTCCCGAACACTCTACGTTCTCCATCCAAATCTGCGACTTTCCGAGTTTATCGCCAAACTCGCGATCTGGGACTTAGTATACATTAAGAAAGCGCCCTTTTCTCTCTCCCAGTGAAGCCATCTCTCATTCTCTCTCTCTCTCTCTCTCTAGCTATCTATCTATCTATATATCTATCTCTCTATCTATCTATCTGTCTATTAGATCATTTCTCTATCTATATCAATCAATCTATCTATCTATCTATCTATCTATCTATCTATCTATCTATCCATCTATCTATCTATCTATTAGATCATTTCTCTATCTATATCAATCAATCAATCTATCTATCTATCTATCTATCTATCTATCTATCTATCTATCTATCTATTAGATCATTTCTCTATCTATATCAATCAATCAATCTATCTATCTATCTATCTATCTATCTATCTATCTATCTATCTATCTGTCTATCTATTAGATCATTTCTCTATCTATATCAATCAATCAATCTATCTATCTATCCATCCATCTCTCTCTTTCTGTTTATATCTTTCTCTCTCCCTTCCACTCCCTCTTCCGAACCTGTATCTCTCCCTCGATCTTCATGCTCTTTCGTATAAGTTGCCCATAGTCCACGTCCTTATTTGATCAATATTATTTCCTTCTTCTTTCACTACCTGATTACATAGAAATCTTAGAACATGGTTTTTTATACTGTACAAAGATTCAAGCCTGTGAAGAATTGCATGGTATACCCATATTCAGAAACCCAGCAACAACAAATCAAAGCGAAATAGCCATGCAGCGTGGAACATCCGGATTCTAGGATGCGTTTATTTGAAACTCGAGAAAGCGGAATAACGTTCGGCGTTAGTGATACACAAGTCATGATTGTATTTACCCGAGAAGTATAACCGTGGGTTTGGATTTG
This sequence comes from Diadema setosum, assembly GCA_033980235.1. NCBI lineage: Eukaryota > Metazoa > Echinodermata > Echinoidea > Diadematoida > Diadematidae > Diadema > Diadema setosum. The sequence goes on from CM067076.1 coordinate 12,962,623, forward strand.
TGTGTGTGTGTGTTTGTGTGTGCGCGCGCGCGTGGGTAGGCATGACATAGGCCCTACTGGGATTTTTTTATCCAGAAAAAAAAATACTGTTGTAGGACAACTAACAAAAGAAATTCATGAGGATAATGGTCCCACAACTGCAAACAAGAGATTTTGGTTTTTAGTATACGTTTGTGTTACTGTGGGTGTCCTACAAGAGTATGCTGTGACAAGAATGTGTGTGTTTGTGTGTGTGTGTGTGTGTGTGTGTGTGTGTGTGTGTGTGTGTGTGTGTGTGTGTGTGTGTGTGTGTGTGTGTGTGTGTGAATTTCTCTGGACGAGACATCGAGACATATATAGGGGGGAAAATGGCGCCCGAGACATATTCGATGTACCAGCCTTATTTTCAACATGGCATATCAAGTTCTGTAAAGGGATGGCGCCTATAGTTTTCGAGTGGCTGCCTTGTCATAAGATAAGATAATGGTAATACAGATTTAATTATGTTAATACCGATATGGTTGTATTGATCTCACGAATACTACAGACAGGACTATGGTTAATGTGCAAAGAGCAAGACTTTATATAATGCATTACTGTATTGATCTATGTAACAATAATGACTGTGATTGTTCATGATAGCAATGGTCATAACCTTAGAGGATAATTACCATTTCACCGTTCTTCTGTATCTTCTCAAATTGTATTCAAATTGTATTCAGTACAACTGTTTTCATTTATCTCGTTTACAAAATAACTAAGAAATGCCGCACGGTTAGCAGGAATGCATCGTATTTATTGCTTGTCAAATGTATGCAGTAGATAGGTTGACTCAAAACAGCGAGTGCGATCGGCAACATACTAATCAGGCAAGGCATTCGCATTTCCCCATCCAAACACACAGATTCTTTTTAATTTGTTAGTTGCAGTGAATATCCGTGAGTAGTCTTTACTGAAGTACATTGTATTGTAACTCTCCATCTATCTCCATATCTCTCTCTCTCTCTCTCTCCAGCCATTGATAGTCGTCGGTGACGTCACGGCTGAAGGCAGTCGACGGGACCTAATCGATCGCACAGTGGATAAGTTTGGAAAAATCGATATCTTGGTGAGTACATGGACCAGCTTGAAAACTTCATAAGGGCTGCAAAACATATCATTACCCCATGTATAAAGCAGAAGGCGGGTATATCCCCGTGGGGTGTGTTGAGTGTTGATTGGAACAAAAAAAAAAAAAAAAAATCCCATGTAGCGTTGTGCACGCTGTCCAAATGGGTCATCCTATACGAGTCCGACACCCACGAGTCATACGACTCACGAGCTCGACATTAGAAAAAAAGTTCATGAGTCAAACAGCCCACGAGTCATGCAGCACATGCGCTCGACAGTATAGGCAAATAACAGCCACGAGTCCGACAGTAGGAAAACAAGGCCAACTAGTCAGACACTAGGCAGGAAAAGACCCATAAGCCTGACATTATGCAAACGAGGTCCACGAGTCCAGCACTAAACGAAAAAGGTCCATGTGATCGACACTGCGTACATTGTAACTGCGTGATGTAACTAGTGTCGGACTCGTGGGCCTTGTTTGCCTAGTGTCGAGCTCGTGGGATGTATGACTCGTACATGGTATCGGAATCGCTTCTTGCAGTCAGTGGTTGTGCCTTCTGGAAAGACACTTTAAACTCATCGCCTTGTTATTTGGAGGGGACGTTAATTTGTCGGTCCCACGATTGCTTGCTTTTAAAATCAAAAATAAAATCTGAAAAAAAAATCATAGATAATAAAACACCGAAATAAGCAAAGTCTTAAACAAAATAGCAATGTATAGGCAATTTTCTTTATTTCTCTTTCCCTCTTGTTTACTTCTATGTCTTGTCAGAAAGAATCATTAGGTCAGCAGGTGGCAAGAGGGCTGACATGTGCGCCCCGCTTGCGACATGACACATTATAATGATTAAAGAAAATTTGGAAATGGAATAGTATTGACATGCGGAACTAGTGTTATATAAAAATGATGCTTTGATGTCAGTTTAAGTCATCCGACACTTGTATTTCATTTTTGCATATTCAATGCCTTGTATAGTTCACGTGACGTGAAGTCATGTCCATTATTATCCCTGATGTGTCATTACACTTTCATTCATAGGCCTAATGTCCTTGCTGAAAGAAGTCTGGATACTTTTGATTGATTTCCTTTATAATATACTGCTCATTAACGTAATTACTTCAATGTTTAGTTATTTTCTGATTAAGCCATGTCTCCTTACAAGTGCGAATGAAATATGAGACATGAATAACAATGGAGCCAATAGATCAATAAGAACAAGAATGTTAAGCATCAATGCCCAGACTCATGAAAAGTATTATTTCAAATACTGTAAATTCGACATGTGAGCGATTTTTCTTTGTGTGTGTGTGTGTGTGTGTGTGTGTGTGTGTGTGTGTGTGTGTTATCCTTGCATTTACAAAAATGTTTCTTCCCACGTTTAGATTAATAATGCGGGTATACTCACCACCGGAAACATTGAAAACACGACGCTTGAAGCCTACGACAACATAATGGATACAAACGTTAGGTAAGCTTGCATCGTTCTCTCGATGGTGGAATATGTAGAATTTCTGACGATACTTTAAGTGGTGATGATGAATCTTTTTAGTCAGATATGATCAGAAAAACTCAGTGAGTGTGGAATAAAATGGAGGATTTCACACCCATTTCTGGTGATGTTTAATACCTGCGGGTATAGATGCAAAATTGAAGTCGTATTGCAAAGATTTGCTCAAGAATTTCCATGATCAGAAATTTCAGAGAACGTGCTAATTAACAAAAGAAGAACTAAAATGTTTAATTTTTAAAAGCCTTAAAATCCCAAGAGAACTGGAAAAGGCACATCGGCTTTACGGAAGGAAGGTCGATGGAAGGTCCGTAATTGACACCGAGGGGAGATGATTTTCTGTTCTGATACGATATCAAACACAATGAATAATAGGTCGGATAGACGTTGGTATTCATTCAGATAGTTTGTGCGTGTTTTTTCATTATGGCAATAATATCTATGTCGGGTCAATGAGATCAAAGAGTTATAATAGCGATCTGCTGATGTTTGTAGTCATTTTGCTGCCGGGCGAAAAAGGTAGACATAATTCGCTAAGTGTGTGTATGTGTGTGTGCGCGCGCGCGTTGTTATTTATGCTATTTATGATGAAGAGAGATGTTGTAGTATAAATTGAAAAATGGATTTGTTGTGTTTTGAATAATGTATTTGTATTGTTTTTGTTCATGTTACACCAAGAATGGGTTGATTAATGAATGATTTGAATGAAATCAATAGATATCAAGGGGAAAAAAGTGTGCATATTAGCCTGCAAAATATGGAATTACTTGAGGAAAAAAAGTCAAGGTAAACGCTGTGCGGAATGGCACTTTCAAAGAATGTCTTCCGTTGCTTCCTGATTAATTTTGTGGGGCTATATTGCTTCTTAATCCACCGGTAATGGACCAATCACTTCAAACTTAAATTCATTTTAATGATGTGTCCTGCCCGGCACAGGTCTGTCTTTCACCTGACCGCCCTGGCCGTTCCACACCTCATTCAGACGAAGGGGAGCATCGTCAATCTATCAAGCATCACCGGCATCAAAGCGGTATGTTTAACCTGTATGGTGTTTTTATCTGTCGCCAGTCGGCTTTGTCAAGTTACATTATCTCTCACGGAGTTTCATACACATCAGAGTCTATTTATTCGAGTGTGCACGTGTGTCGGTCTGTGAGTGTGTAGGCCTATATATGTGAGTTTCCACACATTTATAATCAAGTAGGGCCTATGAATGAGAAAATGATGTGTTTCTTATGTCACTGATACACTATTTCCCGATTTTATGTAATCACCTAAAATTCAGGGATACGAATAAGAAGTTGTTCTAGCTGTTTTTACTGTCATATTATTGACACTTTTTGATGATTGAGGCATCTGTTCGGCATAACTGAAAGATGACGAAATGTTGTACTAGCTAAGAACGAGGATAATCTACTCAACTACATACAGTCGTGACAAAGGCATCCAAGTGGGTATACACGCATGACGGTACATTATTTACGTGAAATAAGAGGAAATTTACTAATTCGTCCTCCTCCCTGTACATTTGCGTATGTAATAATGTCCATATATTATATGAAGAGTTTGTTCGCAAAAACCGACAAGTCCATTTTTGAAGATTTTGAATTACGGTCTCTGTCATACAGTACAAAATAATACCTTTTAAATGATATATTGGTCACTACTGGTACATTTTGAAGTTATGGTCAAAAGAAACAAAAAATTTCTTATTATTCTTTTTATTTTTCATGACCTTTAATCGCAAATATCTCCATTTGGCAAATATGGACTTATCGGTTTTTGCGAACAAACTCTTCATATTTTGTTTTATCTTCTTTCATGTCTAGTTCTCTGGATTACTGGGCTACTGTTTGTCAAAGGCTGCTATCGACCAAATGACCAGATGTGTTTCACTCGGTAATGATTAAAAGTTTACATGGACATCAGATAGAAGGCAATGGTCTCTATCATTGTATGGTCGTCTTGACATTAATACAGGGTACCCCTTTTCCTGTATACATGAAAACATCAAAGTAAATAACTGGAACTGAGCTATGATGTCTGATTAAGACATCGGAATTCGCTCACAGGACGTGTAGTGAAGACAAACAAGTTTTAACACCGCCCGCTGCCATGTATTTAATCTTTCTCCACGAGTTACCGAAATCCTATCATGAAAAAAGAGAAACCTAATTTAAAGAGTTCAAATGTAAAAACTGATAAAGTTAACGCTATTTTCAAGGGATTTCAAGTATAAAGGTCATTATCAAATACAGAAAAAATAAGTCTTTCCAATGTACTTTACTCGTGTCACAGCAAAAAAAAAAAAAAAAAAAAAACTTTTTTTTTTAAGATATTGCTACAATTATCGCAAAGATTATGATTATTTTCTCTGTTTTGCAGAAGCTTCAATATCAAATATCCCAAGTTGATAAAAATTGATATACCGGATTATTTTTTTTTTTTCAATTTTAAACATTTCAGCTAGCGACTTCTTTTTTCCCGTAAGGCGCGGCGTACGAATGCTGCTTCTTGACTTTCCTCTGCGTGTATTTTAATCATAGTTATGTTATCTTGATTACAGTTGATTTGTGTAATTATAAGCAGTGGCACTATATACCAGTCCGGTGATAAATGTATTATGTTATCAATAATATCCCCTATGATTTTGAACATATTTATCATAATGTAGATATTCTCGAACAGACGTTATGTACTCACAATATCATTTCATTCTAGTCTTACTAAACATCACTTTTTCTTCTTGTTTTGTTTTCTCCAGATCTGGCTCCGAAGGGAGTGAGAGTCAACGCAATCAAGTAAGTTTGTAGAGATGAAAAGAGTGAGAGTGATTACAGTCTAGTATATGTTAGTCAGTGTGAAGGGAGTAAGAGTCATTTCTGTCAAGTAAGTTCATCAATGTGAAGGGAGTAAGAGTCATTTCTGTCAAATAAGTTAGTCAATGTGAAAGGAGTAAGAGTCATCATAATGATGGTGAAGTAAGTTAGTCAATGTGAAGTGAGTAAGAGTCATATGGTGAAGTAAGTTAGTCAATGTGAAGGGAGTAAGAGTCATCATAGTCGAGTAAGTTAGTCACTGTGGGAGGGGAGTAAGAGGCATTATATAGTCAAATAAGCTAGTCAACGTGGTAGGGAGTAAGAGTCATTACTGTCAAGAAGGTTTGTCAGTGTTGATAGAGTATGACTCACTAGTGAAGTATAAACTTGTCAGTGTTGGGTGTTTTGTTTTTTTTTTTTTGTGTGTGTGTGATGCAACAATCTGAATGTCCATCTAACCATCTATCCTGTCTATTTACATATCGTTCTAGTGATCTGTCTTTCTCGTTATATCTCCATCTATCTACCTACCTATACACACCTACTTTACCATTAACCCTGCATTCTTTATCTAATCATAATAAGTTCATGTTCATCCTTTCGCATATCAGTCTTCCAATTAAAATGGCAGGTACAATGTATAACTGAACCATGATAACGAACAATGCAGTAATTCGGCACATACGTGTTTCCGGATCTTGTATTTCATACTTTATGGTTTTTGTAGTCAGAGGTAATCTGCAAAATAAAAAAACAAAATAGTGCGACCTCGTGCATCATGAAGTGCCAGTCATAATTCAAATCTGTAACCTTTGTCTCTACAACCGTTTCTTCGTATGGTTGCTCTGAGAAAAACACTTAAATTATACAGACACACAATTTCCTTCCTAAGGTGACTGTGTGTAACCTTTCATTCTTTCGTCCTGTTTTGTACTTACATTGCAGCCCTGGTGTGATAGTCACGAACTTGCACAAGCGAGGAGGTCTAAGTGAAGAGGCATATGCTACGGTAAGACCAGATTTCACTAAACTCTCGCCGTTGATATTACTTATATAGTATGGATAATATTTCAACATTGTCTTCCCAACATTTACTGTTTCAATTTTTATTGACAAGTTTGTGGAGCTGTTTTGGAGCACCAGACTTTACCTTCCGTAGAAATGAAATTCGTTTTTCGTTTTGGATGCGCTTTAAATATTTTGATTTTGATCGTGTGACAAAGCCAAATTTCCCTGTCCTTTTTTAAAAAGCAATTGGACGAAACAAAGAACTGAAATGAAATTAAAGGAAAGGAAATTCAATGAAATTCAGTGAAATGAAATGCTAGGTCTATACTCTAGTCTAACTTACTATGACACTTTGAATACTGATAAGTCGCAAATTGTCTTGTTATGTTTTGTTTTCAGTTTCTCGAGAATTGCAAGGCCTCCCATCCGCTCGGTCGTCCTGGCGACGTAGAAGAAGTGGCCAATACCATCGCTTTCTTGGCTTCAGATGCTTCCTCCTTCATTACTGGCGTCTCATTACCAATAGATGGCGGCAGACACAACCTTTGCCCACGATAAAGATACTAAACTTGCATTGCCTGAATGTGTGTGTGCGTGTGTGTCTTTATTGTTGTTATCATTAGTTTGTCACTTTTTGTAAGAACATCATTGCTTCATCCCAAAGCGGTAAAGCATCTATTGTCAAGATTGTAGACAATGTAGTCTTTAGTTCAGTCGTCCTTTAAAAACCTAACATCTCATCCAGAATCACACACATGTGTATCTCTATCATGCTCGTTGAATTTTAAGCATAATTATCTAATGAAACAGCCAATATGAAAGATCATTATAAAATCAAAATTAGAATACAGCTCTCAAAAATATAATCAAATTCCAACCTAAACCAATAAAACAAAATGGTATTTATTGCGGTCATGAAAGGGCTGCGTAAAAGGACTGAAATTGAATCTCCAGCACATATTCATTTTTCAGCAACCACGGATTTGATAACAGAGACAAAGTTATTTTCCGAACATAAGGTGTGCATGGGTTTTACATTTTGTGTTAAAGAATAACAATCGTGAATTGTAAGAGTTACAATTTTGTTTAACGCACCTTCTTCATATTAAGACGATAAAACAACAATGTTGTTAACGATGTCAAGGGATGAAAGCAAAACATAAGAGTTTGTTCGCAAAAACCGATAAGTCCATTTTTGAAGATTTTGAAGTACGATCTCTGTCATAAAGTACAAAATAATTCCTTTTAAATGATATTGGTTCCTACTTATAAAGGTACATTTCTGAAGTTATGGTCAAAAGAAGCAAAAAATTTCTTATTATTCTCTTTATTTTTCTTGACCTTTAATCGCAAATATCTCCATTTGGCAAATATGGACTTATCGGTTTTTGCAAACAAACTCCAGTAACTTTTACCGTGTGGAATCGGAAGAATAGAGTATAAAATAATTTTCTTAGTGGCCTAGGACTTGAGTTTTCTCTTACACATTCACGTAGGTTAGTGAATTAATGTTTTTGATTAGTCATCTAGGTATGATGTGAAAGTAGTGTAGCACTAAAGTATCCACCATTTCTTCATTGTTGTTTTAAGTATTTTAGATACGAGTAGATAACTGCATTTCCATGTCTTTTTAGAACTTTTTCTTTTCTTTTTCGATTTTCATTTGAACTGTGAGAATCTTACTTACTGTGAAGTGATAGCAGACTAGCTTTAGGCCTACAGTTTACATCTGATACTGTACCAAATGAAGCTGCAACTTATTTTTCTAAGAAACGAATCTATTTTGAGGATCTGATTTGCGTATAATTTCAGAGTGTGTCGTAATTTAGTAAGATTCGTTCATGTAAGAATTTTTTTTCTGCATGTTAATAGCACAATATTTTATTCATGTTTACATTTCTTGTTGTCTTCGAGATTATGAGAGATGAATTATTCTTCGATTATCTATGTTCTATATGGATGCCGCAGAAACAGCTGGGGACCCCACCCCCAAAACAACAGCAAACAAACAAACATACAAGGCAAAGCACAATATCTCCTCTTTCTCATTTCTGTGGTCCTGTGCAAGTCAATTCAAACAGCATGTGCACACACAGCAATCAGTACAATGTTTTACAGGTATGAACCATGCAAACAATGGAAACTCTATACAGTGTACTAGGGACATAAGCTCCAAACGTATCATTCCTCAGAAATGACCCAAGTCAACAAACATATTCGTGAGCGTAACAACGAAAAACGGGAAAACAACAAAGCATGGCAACAATCATACATTTTACCTGTGCCGCATCAGTTATGTCACAGTGAGAGATAATTTAAAAAGCGAAGTGAATGTCTGCCTATAGTTGCACACCGTGCACAGTGTATACTGTAAATAAATGTCAGGTAGTGTTATTTCTCTCTTCTTTCGTTTTTTTTTTTCTTGTAATGGCCGTGTTATCACTGCACAGTATTCAAAATATGCATGTATCATGTTCCAGCTGCACTATCAATCTAAAGGTTCCAATAAATGGTAAATTTACGATTTTCACTCTCATTGCCGAGGCTTGTCTTTCCAACCTGATGGTGCTAAACTATTAACTTTCAAAACAAATGCAAACAATACTACTTACACAAAGTTATGTCACTTTCTGATTATGTGTGCGTGTGTGTGTGTGTGTGTGAGCTACGCGTGTGTGTATTATTCACGATAAATTTGCTGAAGTTGTCTCTTCTACTCCAATCTTCTCTGGGAGTATGGAGTAAAATACCCAATATGCGGCAGGGTGCCTAATTCTGGCAGGGGCACTTTCATTTATCAATAAAACAGCTCTAGCTCATGAACATCATGTGTACTTAGTCCCACTTTAATACACAAGCAGGAGTTACTCGCAAGTGTTATCGGAAGTGACACCTGATTGGGCCTTTTAATCAATGAATGAAATGGCCCTTGCCGCAAATAGGCATCCTGTACAAAGCCTGCCGCAAACGGGGTGTTTTACTCTAAGCCTATTTATTATACACCCTCAGTGCACGAGATGGCCAGCAGTGGTGTATTGGTATATCCAGACATGAACCACGCTGATGTCTAACTAGTGACCCACTCATCCATTTCTGCCTATTTTAAAAGGTTTCAGTTTTTCGTCTCATAACTAGCTAACTGTTAAAAAAAAAACAAAAAAAAATTAATGAAATACTGTGCGAAATTACAATGCTTTATCTTTTTTATATATGGCAATTTTGAACTACAATTGAACTACGTTGGACTATATTATGTAGGCCTAGGTAAATGTATATACAGCAGTAGGCCCTATACATAGACACAGGCACAGACACGCACACGCACACACACATACACGCATATATATATATATATAGTAAGAGTAACCATGAAAACCATCTACGTTTGCAATCTTTTGCCAAGGCTGTTACGGCACATACATCTTGTATAACCTCAATACGAAGTTTCAATGAGTCTTACTCTGTACGACCTGCAGACAGAGAGTTGCAGAATTCGTGAAAGTTATGAAAGTATGAAGCAAGGAGATAAGGTATGCTTTCTTACCATATTAAGCAAAATACAAACACATGCACAACATTCCATCTCTCACACAATCGAGCAATACAAATATTAAAAAGGATGCAAATACGTCAAATAAGTGAGAAATAATCATGTAATCATGTATTTCATAAAGGTGTACATTAAATACTTGTTTATACATTGAACGCTGCCTTTTTCATCCTTCAGTGGTCAATCTGATTCAGAATCTATAATGAATTATTTGTGATGTCTTGAGAGAATAGGGATATAAAATCCAAAATTCAATTACAGAGCAACAGCTATAGCTGACAAAATTAAGATATTGAGTATTTTTTTTTAATTAAAGGCAAATTTTATGTGCATGTAGATTTAGTATTTCTAAATGAATTCCCATACTGGTCATTGCAAATACAATGTACTCCTCTGTTGGCCCTACTTAATGCCCTCAATGGCGGTGCCAGCCATTAATAATATTTTTCAGACAGCTGCCAGCTAAAGTAATTGTCCTTTACTTTTCGAAACAATTCTGCAATGAATTGTGAAACTATATAAAAGGTCCAACTAGTTATGGGACACAAGTTTTATCAGGTGCTTTGAATCCCTTTTAAAAACGACAAATCGTGGGTTCATTGCTGAGTTTTAGACTGTAAGAAGCTGAATAAAAACAATCCTACATACACCTTTCATTTTGCCAACTAAAACTGACTGGACATTGCTCGCCAAGAAGAGACTTGAGATCAACTCACATGTCCGTTAAACAGAAAACCGAGACATTAGTATACATGTATTGTGGCTGTCGTTACTACGTAGAAAATTTGGTAAAATGTTATAATCACAAAACACAGTCGTAGAGCAGAAAAGAGAGCATTGTTTCATGAATGTGTTGAAAGCAAGTGCACAATATCCAAAAACGTGGACATATTAATGATGAAAAGGTCAACTGTGTCCGATGTTGCAGCCCATTCCACCGTAGAAACTCCAGGTTCTGATGCTGCAAGAGCAGCTACAAGTGACAGCGCATGTTGCCTTGATGTGGAAGAGGGAGAGGCAATAGGGATGCCACGACCAAGGAGATGGCGGGTTCGCCCATGGATCGAAACGCTATTCCAAGCGTTAGAGCATGAATTAAGCGGGGATTATGTCGGATACATCCAAATTGACCCTGAGCTCTTCACCGAGCTCCTGCTCCGAGTGACCCCTTGTAACTACAGGACCAAGGTCAGAGTCTTCATTTCTACCATAATAAATGCTTGGTTTTGCTTTATTTATGCTTGTCTTATAATTTTAGGAATATTAATTAATCCAGCAATATTAATGTCTCTATCTTGCTTATCTTTAGCTTGCTTATTTTTGAGATATGGCACATTATTGCATTGGTATTCAATAGCAGTATACTGTGCTAGTTTGAGCACCCTTAGTAAACAAAAGGGAATGGTTTATAAGTGAAAATCATACCAACGGACATGCCATTTTAATGTATTATGTTTCAGGAGTCACCACCCTATGGAGCCTGGCGTGAAGCTGGCCATCACCCTTCGCTTCTTGGCGACGGGGAACAGTTATACAGTAGGTCCCTCCCCTACGACTTTCCGGATGGCACACAACAGCACACCTATGTTCATGCCGGAGGTCTCACATCTACGAGGAAGATAAGGAGGAGATAATTATGTTCACCATGCCCTCAATAAGGGATGAGTGGAAAACTGTCACCCGCCAGTTTGGAACGCAATGGAACTTTCACCACTGTTGTGGGGCTAGCGACGGGAAACACATCACCATCAAGAAACACATGAAAAGTGGATCGCTCTATTACAACTACATTAGCGCTTCTTTTCAATGGTGCCCCTGGCCGTCGCGGATGACAACTATTTCTTCTTGTGGTGCAAGGTGGGGGCTAACGGCTCCTCCTCAGATGCGGGTGTGTTCAACCAGTCCACCCTGGGGGGAGGGAGGGGGGCACTGGAGGACAACACCATTGGATTCCCAGCATCGGATCGAATTCCAGACAATGACCAGGACTTTCCCTACTTCATCGAGGGAGATGATGCCTTTCCCCTGAGAAAGTGGCTCATGAAGGGCCCACCAAAGTTTAGCTACTGCACTGCAGACCATTCTGAATATCGTGTCTATGAAATGTATCTCCTAGTGCACGATATGAAGAGAAAACAGTGGAAGTCAAAGAATAGAGAAATTATGATAATCGACAACAAACCAGTCCCCAGTTTCACTCCTGGGCAACTGTGACGAACTGGAGTTATAAAATAATGATTATGATGTGTTGGTATTTGTTCGTTCCTTGCGACAGACATCCTGCACAATGTATAGTATGCTCTCTAACCGAGGAAGGTGAAATAACCCACCTCGGTGCTCTAACAGAAGTCAGAGCTAGCTACTGTACAAATGTATATGGTTCTGTAATCTTACAATCATGAACTATCCTACATGAACCAATGTTCATCTTAGAGACATATGGCTAACTATGGCAGTGAAACACCCAGAGGAAGCCAAGCAGTTCAATGCTGGCATGACTTTGGAGTAAAGAAGACACAACGGATGTTCTCTTTTGTCCCCACGTTCACAAGCAGAGCAATGCCTACATTAGGGCTCCACACTAACTCAGTAGTTACGAACCAAGGATATTGTATGATCATGCTTTGATGGTACAGTCATCTCTCTCATGAGATAAAGATGCACCATTTCTACTATAACAAAGAAATCTTGAAGTTTTGATCTCGAGGTGGTAAAACATATACCGTATCCTCACAAAGATCATTACAGCAACTTTTTAGTTATTTTGGAATGTGTGCAATGTGTTTATACTGCAATGCACGTAGACCTACAGTCCCTATTGTTTAAAGTTTTGATTTGAATAATGCTATTTCCTTCATTATATCACGTGTGAATGTTCAATAATTTGTATTCGTGTGAAAGTTTTAATTTGTTTATACAGGTACATCTTAATTAAGGCTACACACTGTTGTGTGTAGTCTGTTGTCTTTTTTCAAATGTAAGTTCACATGAATTTTTCCTTCTTTTCAATGTCATCTGTGTCCTCAGGCTCATTTCATCATTTCATGACATATTTAATGATTACTTTTTATTCATTTAAGTTTCTTTATACTTTTCTTATATCAAAGACCTCACAATCTCTTGCGTGATTATTTGTTAGCTGGTTTACAGTTTATATTTTATTGCAAGACTTTTAAATGTTGACATATTATTTGTAAATTATTTTATATGCAATTTAGCCCCTGGGCTCTGATGCGCGACATGAATAAATAAATCTTTCAATTTGAAAAAATAATAATAACAAATGTTATCTTGTATTTGGAAAATGTGTGTTCTTAATGCAAGTTTATGATCATCAGTCATTTATATTTTTAGCTAGCTGTGAGCAAGATGGGTACTGATGCCAGACTTTAAACAGTGTTAGTGTCTATGTCCACAGTGAAGCAGCATTAAACAATTGTCATGAACCACAGTTAATGTATTTGTCATAGCATTTCAATGACCAATACAGGATTATAGGATTATACTCGCCTAAGCTTTCTACAACCGTGTCTGTACATCTTTACTAATTGAAATGGTAGCTGATATCTCGATTATGGCCAAGATCTTTGCAAGAGGGCCATTCCATTACCTTAGAGTCTTAATTGATTTAGTTTGTTATGTATGTATGTTATATATATATTTTGCCTAAGTAGAACAACGGAGATGGTGGAGTTGCTGGTCTTGCGGAGAACCCACAAGCCCTTCGACGCTGGATGGTAGCAGGACCAGAAGTTGCCAGGATAATCGAAATGGTGACATGGCAGTACACCAAGAGGACAATCCACATACAGTGTACTACATCATCGCGACCAGATACCAAGTGTATATCTGTCATTTAGTGAAGATGTCAGTGCCCTGGTCAGTGTGATTGAAGATTGTGGATATCCCTTTTCTAAGAAGATGAGTACAAACACTTCTCAACCTCCTCAGCAGACCACAGCAAAGAGTAACAAATCATACAGACGTGAGGGCAATCCATTAAAGTGTGAGCAAGATCAGCCAAGACCAGTTCGAAACATTCACTACATGTCTTGTAGAACAATCAACATCCACCAATACAGTACTGCCAATTATAAATAACAAAACAAAACTGTTCAAAATTCTACAAAACAAACTGGAAGCAAAGTAGGGGGCGAACGGCCTCACTAAAACAATGACATAAAACAATGATGTCGCACTCTTCTCACAATACCTACATTGGCTATCAGACATTAGATGGGAATTTTGAGCCCAGACAGCTCCCATTCTTATGTGATCATTCCCTCCTCCTTTTACCATCTCATGCTCCTCTTTGCTTATTGGTTGATTTACTGAATTAGACTCCTCCACTTTATTATAGTCCTCCATTTCATTTATGTCTATTGGTTGTATATACATAGGAATACATATATGTAAATATTGTTCACGTAAATTATATTCAATCGGAAGTTGGCCCAGGGCGAGTTGCCTTCAGAATAAATCAGAGCACTACCAGACTTCACTGACTTCAGTTCCGACTTATTTGCGTCATCTCAGTTCTCTCATAATTAAGTTATCTCCCCTTTTACAAACAGATTTAAGTTACAGGATTGAGCATATATCCTAATTTTTTTCATCATCAATTTCAACACACTACGACTGGTGGCAAAACCAGTATGCTACTACTGACTGGCTGTGATTGGTGGTAGGCATATTGAGCTTTGATGGATAAGGCAAGAAAATGGAATGGGCATTCTGTGGGCATTTCCAAAACTTACCGATGCACTGAAAATGTTTTGCCCACCAAGTGACAAATCAGAATGTGTTTTGAGGTCCACTGAAATAATTATTTGTCATCCTGCATGCTCAGTGACAAAACAAGCACATACACAGACATTGTTAAGTCTAGATGAAAACTCTTTGCAAAGAGAAGCGATGTGAAAAAGATTTCAGCAACCACTATGCAGCATTGGTGCAACATGTTAAGAAAGCAGTCTACCAGGGTGGACACGTCAGTGACCCACCCCAACTGACAAATCCTGTTCTTTCTCCAATCAACTATAATATAGCACTATAGTACAGGGCTGGACAAAGTCAGAAAATGGTCTCTATGAACTAATAAAGTGGATATCCGTGCCCGAAGTCTGGCTTATCTATGGATGCGACTTGGGCCGAATACCATGCTCGCTTGTGATAACATTACACTCTTTAATATCCTACATTAATTTCAGCCACAGCATGTTATGTAGCATCATTATGTTTGCCTGTAACACCAACACATGGGTTTATTTAGGTAATTTTAATGTAACTTGATATCGTCTTAACTTTTTTTAACTAGTCTTTTGAAGTACTAAAAATTAGAACAGATGCTTGTGTTTGCCGTCTTTATTTGAATCAAAGTAATACTTTAAGTACCGTTTACTATCAGCCTCTACTCTTGACATGTGGTAAATAGAACATTTAAACCAACATTTTTGTTCATTTTCTTTACATATCATAATATCATTGTAGATGATATGATGGCTCTGTACAAATATTGATTTGTCCGATTCTTCTGGGATTAGCAAATTTTCAAGAAAAAAAAGGTAACTTTCTTGAAATATTGCAAATGGCAGCAATGGCCATTGAGGGCACAAATTAAGATGGCCCATTGCCATAATCTGTATGTAAAGGTGACTGTGAAGCCTGAGCAGCATCAAATGGCAGAGCAGTCTACATGCTACATGGCTACTAGTCACAACAAAAGCTATTGAGCAAATAATCGACGTTGGTGAAGGTGATGGGCCAAACTATCAATTCCGAGGCGATCTGGATGTAGCTATCTTTCCGAAGCACAGCTGAGGAAAGATAACGTACACATTCAGATCGCCGAGGAAGTGATAGTTTGTCTCATTGCCTGAAACTAAAAGTTGATTATTTGCTTTATATTCCACATCTAGTGTCCTACATATTCCCATTTTATTCCACATCTGAAACCATTTTAGCTGTCTTTTGTATCCTCAGGGCTTAGGCTACGTAGTTTACTTTAGACTTATGCGCGTGTAGATAAAAAAACGCATTTGCTCCGCACCCCGCGCGTGGCACCGAAATAAAAGTGCGTTGCACTGTGGTCTATCACTTGACCCAGGTCAAATGATAGACCACAGTGCAACGCACTTTCATTTAGCGCGTACTCAAAATTGTAAGTTATATCAAGCGTTAGGACTGTGTGGACAAAGAGATCAGCGAAACAAAATGACTATCATCATAGAGTGTAACGAACTTTTCTTCTCAGGTGATGTGATGGGCAAAACTACGCTTTATCACGTGATCAGCTCTTGCCCAATCCTATAGCAAGATTCTTAGTATGTGGAATATAAAGTCAACTATGCTGGTTGTAGATGCATTGCCCTGAAAGTTATTTTTTTCCCCTCCCCTTCTTCTTTATGCTTTCTTTTTGTTTTCTTCTCTTTTAAAGCTCACATAATAATAATGAAACATTTTATTTGCAATGATCCAGAAGAAAAGTGTATGATGTGCAGTGGGCAAATGCGTTCTTAATGTTTTACATCTGGTTGATTTGTTGACTTTTGTCATTTGAAAGTATTCATTTGGTTTTGTTCAGTTGTTTAAAGTTATACCCAAAAACAAAATGATTTAATAATTTATGTATGAAGCTAATGAATAAGTAAAAAAAACAAACAAAAAGAAAAATTACTTTCACCAGTCCAACTACAATGCATTTTGATGCCCACGTCTAGACCAACAGTGTCTGTCCAGTTTATTCAGGAACTTTTCATTTAACAGTGTTGATAGGTCTCACCTAAAATATTATGTCAATGAAATTGCAGATGAAATTGCAGCCAAAATATGTACGGAGAATACACTTTTGATCACATAGGGTCATCAGTATGGTGTAAGGATATCGTTTACATTTTGCTTGTCAATATCATTATGCATTGTATGAGGGTAATTAAAAGTAAACCTGACAAAGTTTCCTTTGAACAGAATTTAAATTTCAATATATATTATTATATTCATATATATGCATATATATATTCATTCATTTATGTACTTACTCATTTATCTATTTATCTGTGTAGAGGGAAATTTCGTTCACTTCATCTGATGGCATAAATTATCACAAAAATAAGGCCTTTGAATCTTACAGTTACCAGTAAAATGCTCAGTCTTCTGAGTTGAAATACAAAATTATTTCTGGGATCATGTGACTACATGTAATACAATATTTGTAGGTAAAACTGAATACAGTGTACTGTGACTTTGTATCACACCGTTTGTAAATTTGATTTGACTTGACTTGACTGAGACTATACAGTGACACAAAAACACAAAAAAGAAACATAACAAAAACACAACAAAGAAACATAACAAAAACACATTAATGCACAAGGTGAGTCCCCAACCCCATATCAAGTAAAATAATCACTGCATTAGCCTGTAACAATTGTGTTTGGACACAAAACTCTCATACAGATGAAGAATAACTTTGAATGCCTTGCTGGAAGTTACAGCTCATCAAGACATAGATCTGAGAAAATATGACCGTATAAAGCAGCTTCACACTTGCCAAAAGACTTAACAGTAACACCCATTTGTTCATGTCCTCTGAAATAGAGTTCCTGATACTTGAGTTTAAATAGTTTTGAAAGTCTGATTCCAGCAAACTTGAATCACACTTCTTCCCAAAATCAATCACATCCATGGTGGTCTGGAGACGTTTTTTTTTTTTTTTTTTTCATTCAAGTTCTGCTCAATCACGAGTGGGCATTTGAAGTCTTAAACTGCCCCACCTCTAGAAACGGTTGAGGAGGTGGAGCTTAGCTCAACCTTGAATTACTGTAAAGTGCATTTCGCACAACCAGAAACAAGCACGAAAATAAAAGTACACCAATATTTTTGCCTGCTGTATGTCCCAGTAGTTATTCTCTCAATTCCGTGGAAATTTAAACATGTGAAACTCATCTTAATTGGACGAGGCAAAAAATTACTCACAAGAAAACTATCCACTTTCACAGTACAGTATATCATTTTGCTATCAATAGTACATGTACTTGGATATACATATGCTTGACTAGTTATGGAATTTGTGAAACAGTTGTTAAATGGAAAATTGTTTACAAATGGGGGGAGGGGGTAGAAATCTGATTTCAGTGTCAGAACATGACTTTGGGAAACAATTTTTAAGAAAATAATGTGATTACACAACAAGTTCTTTTGTAATGCAGAAATCCCTTAACCACATCCAACTTATTCTGTGCGAGAAACCATCACTAAGACATTCAGATTGTAATCCACATAATTCATATTGAATTTGTTGAGAAAAAGATGACTGCGCGATGAACAGAACAGAAGAAGATAGTAAGAATTGTCTCCTCCATCAGCTTTCATAATCAATCTGTGATAAAAACTTGTCCACATCCAGATCAAGCGGGAATCCAAAGTTGTCTTTCTTCTTTAATTTACCTTTTTTGGTCTTCTTTGAAGCCTGCAAAATAGAGCAAACACAAAAGCAGATGTCTTGATTATAATACATGTATATATGCACAGTGCAGCCTAAACCCTAAATACACTAAAAAAATCTATATTGAGAAATCAGGAGATTTTCAGCATACGTATGGGTGGAAATCACTGATCTCTACAGAAGAACAAGATCAGTGGTGGAAATGAGCTGCTTGGCAGAGGTCTGTGCTCTCAGAGTGCTTTTCCAGTTAACATTTGTGACCCGCTACAACAAAATGATCCTAAAATTGGGGCGAGATCGATTATTTGAAAATTGCATGATATAATGCCCTTTTATATCTTTCTACTTTAAATTGATAATAATAATATATCGGCTGCGGAGATATCGATGTTTAAAAGAGAGCATGTCGAGACGTCTGGAAAATCACTGTTTCAAGAAAAGCGCCCTAAAAGTCTTCCTTTTGATGCAATCGCGATCAAGGGACACGCAAGTCAGTTTTCACCTCTGGACAATAGAAGGTAAGCCCTAGCAACCCCCGAAGGGTTCATTCAAGCACATCAGCGTCGGCGGTCTCCTCACCAACCAATCAGTGACCAGGATGTGAGAAGCGGCTGATCATAGCGCACCCCGCCCGCACGCACCAGTCAACTGGGCAGTGTGCGAGCTTCACGCTTCGGTTAGCAGCAAGCAGCAAACTGACCAATGAAATCACTCTGGTCGTTGTTAGGGGCGGAACCTATCTGTGGCGCTCAATCCAAATTTTCGAACCAGTTTCTGCTTCGTTGAAATGCCAAAAAACATGGCTCAGAAAAACGCTATTTTTTTATCTTTCCTTTGATCATTTTGCTTAAAAATTTCGACAGATGATAGAAGACATGTTAGACTCAAATAATATATCAAAATCAAAAAATCATAAGTTTTGACCAATTTTAATGCTCTGACTTCAAACTCGATTTTCATGGCTTCGACCGTGCGTGACTTTAGGACCTTTTTGTTGTAGCGGGTCACATTTGGATATGATTTTTCTACAATATGTCTCCCTGTGCAGAAAAGAAATTTGCAAGATTGTAACTGCTAATATACTTTGTTACAAAATGTCAGAAAAGAGGAACCAGTAGATAACAAACCTGTCATCTACTGCTTTCTGGGCAGTGACTCTACTATCAGGCTATCTCTGGTAGCCAGTAGTGATGTAGCAACCAGGGATATGCTGGTAATGAATTGTTTGCCCAAAATGCAGTAGACAGGTTCAATTCCCTCTGGTTCCTTTTTTTTTTTTTTTACATTTCATTTGTATAGAGGGAGATATATTGAAGAAAAATCCCCCCCCCCACCCGGACATCTTTACCACTCTCCTTTAACCCATGGAGGACAGACTGATTTTGCCACAACACGCATTTCCCATTCACACATGCCCGAGCATACTCGGGACTAGTCCTCAACGGGTTAATAATAACCTCTTCCTCTCATCTTTAAAGGGACTGTACAGTACTGGTTGAGGTGGGGATTCATGTTTTGAACATTCCTAAGTGGGATAATGAGAAACCTCTTATGAAATATGACAGAGCATGTAATTTGAAGGATTCAACGTTTATTTGATGAATATTGGCTTTCAAATGGCTGTTATCCAAGAAAAGTGATAATAATAAAAGGCGACAGGTCACACCTTTCATTAGGATCGCTTTGTTTCACATTATTTTTGGATATCTCAGCCATTTCAAAACCGATTTTCATCAAATAAACTTTTGATACCCCTTAGAATTGCATGCTCTTTGACATCTCATAGAGTGGTTTCTGAATATCTCGCAAAACGTTAAAAGCTAAATCCTCATCTCCACCAGAACTGTACACACCCTTTAACATTGTTTGTATGGTAAATCTCCATATTGGGGAAATAAAACAAAAACATAACTTTCAACTTACTCCTGGAAATGAAGGGATAGATACAGCAAGCCCATGACTACGTCTAAATAGTAGTTCCCAACAGTGTAACATTAAAACTTTATCTCCAGTTGCATGAATATATTTGCACATGCTCCTGCAAAAGATTTCATCTTGCGCCTTAACCCGTTGAGGACGGACTGATTTTGCTACTACACACAATTCCATAGACACGGGCCCGAGTATACTCGGGGACTCATCCTCAACGGGTTAACCTTAAAAGGGCCGGGGGGGGGTTTCGCGCTATAGTTCTATAACGCGAGAAGGCCTCATCGCGAGGCTTCTTGACTTTCTTCGTTCAAGTCTTGCGCAACTTTTGAGACCAAATTTGCAACGTCCGCGCATACTTTTGCGAAGCCACGCCCATTTTTGTAACGGAATGTCGCCACAAAACGGGCACAATTTTGTGATTTTGTGTACATTTCCTATGGAAAACAGTGCTCTGTCATGAAAGTCATAAAAACCTGATTATTTTTACAATTAATCGCTTTCATTGATTAATTTTGTGCTAATTATGGTAGAAAAGTGGTCAGTGACAATTTCCAATGAAAAAACAAAGAAAAAAACAAAAGTTGAAAAACAAAGAAATACATAAGAAATTCTGAAAACAATAAAATACATAAGAATTGAAATGAGTTTTGGAAGTTTTTGTGATGTACAATTGTTGAATATGCTAAAACAGATTTACAGATCAAAAATTAGACTCTCAATGCTCTTAATTAGGCTAAAATATCATCTTGAGCTTAATTTGCATAATTAATTAAAATTAGAAATTGATTGTTTCAAAAAATCTTATGACACAGTCTTGTAGATTATGACGTGGGTCTCACGCATGCAAAATTTCATCGCGATCGCACCACCGATAGCCGAGATCTAAGGGGGGGTGGAATCCATCCCCCCCGGTCTGAGCATAGCCAAAAAAGCCCGGCCCCTTTAGGGTTAAGGATTCCTTAATTTGGAGGCTTTGTCTTGTCTCGCTCAACTGAGCCAAATGGTGAGCTAATAACAGATAATAATTTTTATGATCCTCAACCAGGCTGCCAACAATGTACTCACCTTAACTTTCTCTGCACTCTGCCGGGAGCGTTTGACACCTTTCTGAGTTATCTTATCTTGGCTTCCATCAGGTGGAGTGTTTACACTGCCTGTGCTGTCTGTCCCATCAATACTTTCTGTGCCCGTGGAGTTGGCGGGAGAAGCGAGGTGTGCTGCTAACTCAGCAGATTTTGTGCTTTTCTCATCAGAGTTCCTCTCTTCCGCAGTGACTCGACTTGTAACGCTGACAGCAGTCAGTCCGGGAGGTGTGCTTTCACAGCCCCCATTTACAAGTGATTCTTTTCCATGTGCAGCTGCCACACCTTTGTCAGATGGGTCGCCCCTAGAAATGCTACCCCTAGCTTCATCACCACCACCACCTTTTCCTCCTCCTCCTCCTCCTGCTCCCCCTCCTCCTGCACACTTTCCTGCTACATCTTGCCTCCGCGTCTTGATGATCACCACTTTTTTCGCTTTGAGTCCCATTTTCATCGGTGACTGTATCTGCACCTTTGGTGGCGTGGAGGGCAGTGTGGTCAGCAGCCGTGCCACCACTTTCTCCTTGGGCGAGTAGACCCTGGTGACAGCGCAGGGTGTGGCTACCTTGGACGGAGTACTCTCATTGGTGTGTTGGTGCCTGCCGGAGCTGTTGTCATTCCTTCCTCCATCAGCGACCTCCACAGATCTCTCCTGGCAGCTGGTGGAGCTGGGCGATGATGATGAAGGCTTACCTTGGTCACATATTCCTTCCTTCCCCCTTGACAATCTCCTATCTGGGCTTTGGCCACTGGTGAAAGACAGAGACCGAACGTGATGGCCTGTCTTCAGATCCGCAAAGGTCTTTACAATTGTCTTGTGCCTCCGTCCAGAGGAAAGGCCTTGGGGAGTCCCACTGAAACGGGGACTGACCGCTCCTTTACCCACTGAGTTTGACTTTTCTCTAATACTTCCCGCCATATCTTGATGATTTGTACAGGCCTCGGGCTGACTGCGTGTGACCACTGTATTTGGGAACTTGCTACTGTCCAGCACAGAAAGGGAAGAGACCTGTTCGCTATCGGAGATGGTAAATAAGTCATTCTCCCCGGACAATTTCTCGCATCCGATTGCCTCAGTGACCTCCACTGACCCTGTGACCATGACTGACCCTGATCCTCCTGCACTGGCACTTGTTCCTGCCCTTCCCCCTTCTGCAAGCAATTCGGTTGCAGTTTGACCGTGTGAGGAGGTAATGTCCATGAGGGGAGAAAGATTCTGATTGGGCGATAACATGGCACCTGGAAACGACACTGATCCATCGGCAGGCCTCACACAAGAGTCCATATCAGCTGCAAGAACAATGACAATTTGAGTTTCATAATTACCACTGCAGGCTTTAAAATTACTATGAATAAGATCAACACTATAATAAATGAAAAATAAGTTGATAAAAGATCTGTTGAAGTAGTACTTGCCTGGCGGGATAGAATCTTTGTTAACACAGTACTGGCCAAAGGCAAGACTAGCAATGGCAATTTTGAAGTCACTGGACCTTGACATAAGAGGGTTAAGAAACACTGTAGCATACTTTATAATCCACAACAGACATATCTGATAAATAAGTACTGTGAGCGAACACGTAAACAACCTATTGAAATTCATGCTGCATGGACATTTTTGTCTTGCCTGACTTTACAATGCCAGTGGATGTTATTCAGGACTGAAGAATGTGGTGGCATCTCATAGATTTCTGGAGAGACCTCTTAGTCCATGGGCCAAGACCCGAAAAATGGGTTATTGGTACCACCTGAGGTGGCAAAACTTTTTTGGTGTCATTTTGTTTGTCGGACATAGATATGCTTATCAAGCTATGATAGCATTTCCAAATGAGTAGCTTAGTCATAATAAATGAATTTTTAACCAATTTGGTCTCGTTTTTATATCCCTATACTTCTGAATCGAAACTAACCGCTATACAAAGAAGAGCACTGTCTTCTGTATGTCCACAGGTGTTCTGTTGTAAACGCGGTGCGCTTAGTCTTTATTCAAGGCAGCGAAGGGAATATCCAAAGGGTTATGTTGTCCACAGCTGTCACGCGGTGCACTTAGTCTTTATCTAGAACAATGTACCGTTATCATATCTAAAGTTCCTAATAAAAGGGATTATCTATACTGTTTTTATACTACCCTCTCAACAAGTACATAAGTTTTAAACAAAAATCACTCTGTTCATTTACAATATTATTTATTATAATGTATTGTAGTGTACCGGTACATTGTTTTTGCATTATTTTTCATTGTTGGATGGAAATAAAACGACATTGGCGTGGTATTAGCGTTGTCACCGTAGCGTTTTCACTGGAAAATGATAAATAATACAGTAAAATTCATGGGGAATTGTTTTTGTTGTTGTTGTTGTTTTTAGATAAAGGGATATACACTGTATTATACGCTTTGGATATTCCCTTTGCCGTCTTGAACAAAGACTAAGCGCTGTGGACATCATTACCTTTGGATATTCCCTTCGCTGCCTTGAATAAAGACTACGCGCACCGCGTTTAAAACAGAACACCTGTGAACATTGGAACATACAGAAGACAGTGCTCTTCTTTGTATAGCGGTTAGTCTCGATTCAGAAGTATAGAGATATAACAATGAGACCAAATTGGTTAAAAATTCATTTATTATGAATATTAAAGCTACTCATTTGAAAATGCTATCACAGCTTGATAACTGTATTGCCTAAATCACTGGGAATCAATTACGTAATTGAGATCATTGTGGTATGCATTGACTTGGGAATGGCCACTAATACTTTAAATATTGTGACACTTGCACCTCCACACCTTTATACAAATCCCAAAGTGTGACTAAATTCCAAGAAAGCCTGATACAATCACAAAACAAATGGTTTCTGAGACTTCAGAAGTGCTACACTTCTAAAACTTTGTGCTTTCCAGTGACATGTAAATGCATCCCAACTTTATTTCATCGACTCATGCAGGAACAAAAAATAAGCCAGCAACAGCTTTCAGAAAGTTGCATGCAGACCAATCTATTGATGTACATTGTAGAATATTGTGTTGTTTTGCATACCCTCTCCATCGGGCGGAGTCAGAGAGAGCTTCTTGCGCTCGTTGTTCAGGAACCTGTCCCGGTCTGTGTTGAAGAGCGAGAAGAGAGAGTTGAAGGCGGGGTCGTTGCTGGTCATGTCCACAAACTCCTCCAGCACGTTCTCCGCCATCATCCCCGAGAGGAGGTCATCGATGGCCTGGCTGCCACTGGCAACAGGGGTGGACTGCTCGCCTGGATTCTCCTCTGCGGTGGGGCTGCTGTCACTCACCTCGTTGCCAGGCAAAGACTCCATGGGGGGTGATGATTCCCTAGCAACCACACAAAAGCAAAAATATCTAGCTGACAAAGAGGAATGTTTTTTTTCAGCTGATATAAAAAAGGACTACTGTACATGCCATATAATGCTAAGTGAGTCTCATTTTTCCAAATCAGGACTGTGCAACAATTTTGCTTCTGTTTAAATTTGTGATTATTGAGTACCATGCGGTACCATGCACCTTGTTCATGTATTGTGTACTGTATACGGTACCAGTACACGTATGTGTGAGATAATATTTGTGCATGTTTTTATCTCTGTGAACATTGAATGACTCACAAGATATAATGCAGAAATAAAAAACCCACAAAACATATGGCATTTACATTATCATTACGATTATGATTATCATTGTATTGTAATGACAGGCTACCTATCAAAATTCTTGGTATGTGATGAATGAGAAGGAAAAAATCACACAACTTGAATGTCACAAGGCTCAAGTGAAGCATTTCATTCCAAGGTTCATGCCATGTCACTGACATAAATCATAAAGGATTATCTTGCATCTCATCTTTATCAAAAGTTGTAGTAACCAATCAAGAATTGAATCCATTTGCAAATGAAGAACAAACTCGGCCAGTCGGTGCTCGGATGCTGCAAAAGTATATTCCTACTGGACATTGGCACTGCCCGTAACTATAGTTCTCACTTGGGTGATCATGAATCAGAATAAGCACCTCATCAAATGACACATTTCATTATTTTACTGAGTCAATCAGGCTAAGTGAAAGGGTTCACTCGAATACACACATTGCAAACGAAGTGCATTTAACACAATTCTACACTTTCATTTAAGGCACTGTTGTCAAAATCCTCCATTTAAGCAGGATATTCTGAAGTGTTGTATTGCTAACGAGTCCCATATGTTAGTTTGCGTGTTTGCATTTAGAAAACAAAAGCTGCCCTGCAGGGTATTTCCATGCCATAAACATTGCATAAAACTGACATTTTGAATGAGGTGCTGTTTAAGAAAAAAAAAAAAAAAAGGAAGGATAATGGAAGAAGCACAATCTACATCCACACCACCAACAACAAACTAAAATTTGAAGAGTTCAAAGCAAAATCTCTTAAAAACTCTGATAAGATGCTCACTGGGAGGGTAACATCTTGTTGATGTTCTCTGCCAGCTTCTCTACCAGCTCCCTGTTGTTCACCACCGATCCCCATGGCGATGGCAGGTCTCGCATCTCATCCGGGCCAAAGGTGGAGTCGACACCCGTTGATGTCATCGTGTGCGTCTTCTCCGTCATTGCACTTGTGAGCTTTCTCCTGGGTGGAGCACTGCAGATGTTGGAGAATAATACTGA
The DNA here is from genome assembly GCA_033980235.1 of Diadema setosum. Classification (NCBI taxonomy): domain Eukaryota; kingdom Metazoa; phylum Echinodermata; class Echinoidea; order Diadematoida; family Diadematidae; genus Diadema; species Diadema setosum. Next base: position 12,988,696 of record CM067076.1, read on the forward strand.
ATGAATAGAATGGGTAACATGCCCCTGGTAAAATTCTGTGACACATCATTAAATAATTTTGCACACTGCATTGCATAACTTTTTTTTCACAACTCCCATCAGACTGAGATGTTCAATTAATAAGGACTAACCTTTTTCTCTTGGGTGACTTTCCGATAATCTTTTCATTCTGAAGATGACTTTGGGAGGATTTGCTCGGAGTCAGGAACTGAGACTGGGTGCCTAAAAGACAAAGAAAAAACAAACAAAATCTTACTGCATCAGTTTGAGCAAAATGAGAAATCACAGATAAAACAACTTCATAATAGCACAAGTGTGAATGTTGGATAGAATCATCCCCCTCCCCCTTCACTGAAAATACCGCACAAGAGGGCACGTAAGATACATACTGGAAACATCCTGTGGAGGGGATGGTTTTTCGCACGGCAGCATCTGCGACGCTTGTTCCGAGAGCGGGGTAGCAACCGTGTTGTCGCCTGACCTTTGACCCGACGGCCGGTTGCCTGGCAGGCTCTCCACGGTGGTGTATTGCACGCTGGATTGTGGAACGGTCTGCTGGTGGACTTGTTGCTGCAGTTGTGGCTGCAGCTGTTGCGGCTGCTGTTGCTGCTGATGCTGATGTTGATGTTGTTGTTGTTGTTGTTGTTGTTGCAGCTGCTGCTGCTGTTGCTGCTTCTTGATGGCGGTGAAGTTGGCATTCTGTTGAGCCTGCTCACGCTCCATCTGAAACCGTTCATGGTAGAGCCGATTCAGGCTGTACCGACTCCTCACTGAGAGAATGAATCCAATCATTACGGGGTTTAGAGTGATCTAGTAGTAATTCAACTTGATTTACACCTTTTTTTTTCATCTTTATGGACATTAACATACATGTAATATGCAGAATTTCAGTGCAGACTAATACTTCTTGATTGGTAGGTGAATAAAGAAATAAAAGCTACACAGATGTCTACAGCCAGTGTCTTTTTACTGTACTGTCAGCATCATCCCTCATCTAACTTTCACACAGATACATGTATGACCAACATCACTGTTGCATGAAATAATGTGCTGGTGTAAACTTCCATCACTCTTGTTCTGTGTCAAATTTATATGACACTTTGACCATTCTATTTGGTTGTGCTTATCCTAGCCACTAGTTGTTAGGTTTTTTTTATTGTTTTTTTGTTGTTTTTTCCTGTATCAGAGATTTTGGACAGTTTGCAAAACATAATGGGGTTTCTGTGCCAATCACCACTTAAAGCAGTCAAAGGGTAGGTTTGGAGAGTCCATTTGAATCTGGATTACACATCATTTTAAAGCTTGGAAGTCTGCTCCTTTAGAATCTGCCCTTAGCTAAAAATCCATGTCTGGTGTCTTTTTGTTGTTAAGTGATGCGGGGTCACATATGCACACATTACCTGATTGGCTTGGAAGTTCACCAGTGAAAGTTGTTATGGCTCCACTCCCCTTGTAGTGGTGCCTGAAATCAGACACAATACATTTCAAAATCAATGGTCAAGATATATGGTACATGATGTATATTTTTCTACCCTTTCTAATTCTGCTCACTGATGAAAACTCTGTAACAAAGCCCAGGAAGAAAAACACCCCGATCCTGTCTTAAAGGTATTAGCCCACATTTGTAAACCTGCAGCAATTGGTCTCATAGTTAGCATGGAATTTGGGTATGAGTGCAGTAACACCTGTGCAAAATTTCGTTCCAATTAGTCCATTACTTTCATAAAAATAAATGAAAATGCACCGTAATCCGTATGCATGCGTATAACGCTCGCTAGCTCCGGTCCACGTACGTGTTACATGTACAATGTACGTAGCTATAGCCCGTGCTCGTAATTCGATTTTGGGTCGGGTTGACCCGGTTTGAAAATTGATTTTAAAACGATGATTTTCTCTCTTTTATCGAATGGTATAGACAAAGAGTGACAGGTGAGGTATGTTACTGTTATAACTTGTACTTGAAGTCATATTGGACCTGTTTTATGCAGTTTTGATTTTCGTGGGTTTGCAAATGTGGGCTAGTACCTTTAAGTTCTGTCTCAATATCAATCACTAAAAACTACAGTTAGTACATCTTCATTTCCTAATGACAGCATTTCTACATCACTAAGTTCACTTGTACAAATGTACTTGTTCAACTTCATCCACCTTTGTCAGTAGCGTACCTGTCACCCCTTCAATTTTAGTACACTGATAGCTTTTAAAGTCAGACCTTTCAACCCCCCCCCCTTTTTTCCCCCTCAAGTATACTGTGCCGATGGATTATTTTGAGGTGTGAAAAACTGTTAAAATTTCAAGCTCTATAAAACTATGGTAGAAACATTGTGCAAATATCTCAGACATACTGCAGGATATACAGGCAACTCCCATTATGGGGAAGTCCTCAGGACTGGCAGTTTTCCTTGGTAACATTGAAATATCGTCATATCCTAAAAAATGAAGTGTATAAAGATATCTAGATGATAATTTGGGGCCATGAATTTTCCTTCGCTGCATATAAAATTTCATTATCGAAAGTGTTCGTTGCAACAGGAGTGCACTGTACAGTCATCCCTTCATAGGTGAAATTAAAAGCAAGTCAATTTCACTGATGAAATTTTTAAAGTGTGACAAATAAGTAAGAAGTTTCCACTGCAGCAGTAGTCAACTGTGAATCACATTCTCCATGCTTAGCTTGACTGTTAATGTCCCGTCATACCCATCCACTGCCCCTCATAGCTCAAGATTTTGTGCAAGATTGGGCAAAAAGCTTGATATAATTCTGTGACATCATCTACTCATATTAAAAAAGTATTATAAAATGGGCTTAGAATCTCTGCAATCTGATTGGTCAATTATCATGCATTGATTTTTTATAGATCCAAACTGAACCATGCATCTGGTAAAATCTGAACACTTGGCTCAAGCCTTGTACAGATGTGTCAGCAAACAATGACAAAAAAGGTTGAATTTTATGAATTTATGGGCCCATTTTATAAAAACAAATGATGCACAGGCCTATTTTGTGGATTGGTGAGAAATGGACGCTCTTGTTTAACTTTGTAAACCGTCTAAAACCCACTCGCTGCACTAGTGAGTTAAAACAGAGCCAAAGTTAAACTCGCACATTCAATTCTCACCGATCCACTCCGTCCTGTGGATCATTTGAATATTATCATTGTCCTGAATGAGTGAACCCTCAGGTATTCTTAAAACAGCAGTCAAGCATTTATGAACCTGAAGTAAGATAGCTACTCACTTGATTTGTATTAGCAGGGCATCAAATCTTGTCCAGAGCTTGTATAAAGCATCATTAGCATTTTTCACCTTTCTGGCATCTGTGTGGAGAGAGCGGAATATTCATATGTCATTATAACAAATTCTTTTTATTTCCCAGTGACACCAAGCGATACAAGAAGTTGCTCAACACTGTGCAATAAAGCACAAACCTTGGTTATCTGCATTTTCTTTTCTTTCTATTTCTATGAAACAAGTGAGTAAATGTATCTTCAGCAAGCTAGTACTTGAGAAGATACTGTCTGCTTATAAACTGCTATTTCATATCACACAGACTTATAAAAAATGACTAACAGCAATGTATGCAATAGGATAAAGGGAAGGATCATTTACTCTATATCCACAAATATATAATCAACACCCTGCAGAGCCAATAAAAGGTCATCTTCTTGTATGCCACCTAATGGTTTAAATTGCTTCACGTTCTATGCCGTATGTTCCATTCAAATTCATTGTTAGATTTCCACACAACATTCTTGAAAGACGAGAGGAAGCACAACTGAAATGATTGCACTTAAAGTGTTAGTCAATAAAAAAAGAACAATTACTGGTCAGAATTTATATTTTGCATTGGTAAGTGGCCTTTTTCCCTTTTTTTCCGTTCTTTTCTTTTTTTTGTAAGAGGTGGGGGTTAACCTTATATAAAATACAAAAAATTGCAGACCAAATTATGGCAGCATTATGACCTGCTAACACTGAAGTAGTACACACCACCTCTCACAAAATCTCTTATCAATCTTTTATCATTTTGCATTCCAAAGTGTAGAATTCTGTCTGTTCAATTATACTTTAGAATGTATATCACTGCAATGTTGTCATGACATGACATGAATTCAAAAGTGTAGAATTCATTCAGTACTGGTAGATCCTCTGGAATAATTACATCACCATTTTTTGCCTTTTCAGGATAAATTATAAAGCAAACTGTTACCTGTTGCATCTTTATACATTTTTCCCCCATTTTTCCCCCTTTTTATTTACCAATTTTGAATCCACGCTACCATACCTTTCAGTGACAGGGACTTTGGACAGTGTGTACAACACTATGAGGTTTTCTATGCCAAACAGCACTCAAAGCAAACAAAGGCTTTAACTTTCTACAGATAATATTCTGCATACTGACCTATGAGCAAGGAAAAAGACTTACCTTGTGATATCAGCTCGTAGTATTCTTCCACAATTACTTGCAGATTCTTGGCTCCAAGGGGCTGTAGAACACAGATGGAGACAATGGGAAATTATGATATTTAATTAGGAAGTGATGAAATAAAATAATAAAGTTTACAGCATTCTTGCACCATCAAAGTGATGAAATACTACACATCATTCCCTTTGAAATTTCTGTTAGAGTTTCAATGCAAACTGAGGGCCTAATTTTTTATTCTGTGCTATATCTGCAAAGCTGCACATACAGGGACTCTCTCTAGCCCTCTCTCTCTCTCTCTCTCTCTCTCAACAACAAATGCAAAAAATAAAATTAAACAAAACATAACAAAAAGATCACAAACATACATCAATGGACCACCATCAATTTTACCACTCGATCTTCCTACATATCAAAAGAAAAAAAAAAATAACTTAACAGTTTTAACCATAAAGTCTTGCAATTACCATCTAAAATTTATCACAAATGATTTTCTTTTTTATTTCATTAGTCAAATTAGCAATAACAGCGAGCAAATATTAATGATGGTAGATTTTGCAAAAGTTGAAGTCTCCAAATGTAAAATCAAATTTTGTGTACACACAAACACACACATATATATATATATATACACACACACACACACACACACACAAATCATTTGCACAAAAGCCACGCCTATCACTCATTCTTCTTTACACTTTCTTTTACAATAGGCAATGTTTTTGAAATTTTTGTTACTTTCACTTACAGCTGATTTCAGAAAATGGATTTCATTTTTTTCATTGTATATTCAGAGACGTTCTTGGTCTCTAAATATATAAAACATGTATTTCTAACTATAGATACTAGCAGTGTCTAATCTACAGACAGCAGGTCTACTGTTCATAGACATTCGCTTGTATGTATGTAGAAAGAACAAAAGCTGCATGTCCAACATGGTAAACCTCTTTTAAGGGTTCTTTTGACAATGAGTACAGCTTCTCTTGGGTTCCCATAATAACGGTGCTCTTCTTACCCCTGTTCAGTTTACTGGCAGATCTACATTGTGTGCTCCTGTCTTAATATTTGGTAGGCCTATATCATAATAAATGCAGACACCTCAATTGTATGATTTGTGTGTCTGTGTGTGTGTACAAGGTACAAATTATTGTATATTTGGAAACGATGGTATGACAGAGGAATCAAATTTAATTGAATTGACAACAACGCTAGCTAGTGTCCATCTCTTTCTTACCAAAATGCCAACTGCTGCTGATGAGATGTTGCGAATCTCCTCAAGATGAGGACTCTCATGAAGGAAGACGTCATAGCTTTCCTGAAGACCCTCAGAATGCAGGTAGTCTGGAGAAAGAAATAATTATTATTAAATTAACCCATTGAGGACCAGTCCCTAGTACATTTAGAACTCTGTACAATAGTAAGTTAAGTAGAATCTACAGATTGAGTGCTGGCAGTGGTATACTTGGGTGACCCGCACCTCGTCATAGTTAATGTTTGTGCATATTTGAATCACATTTCATCACTGAAATTCTATGAAATCCCACTCACATACAGGGAAAATGCTGAAGATTCCAATGGAATCACAAGTTCACTGATCGATATCGAAAATTTGCAGCTATCGTCGCCAAACGCGAACGATTCGGAATAGTTCAACTAGTTGTGCCTAAGGAAGGGACCCGCAACTCGTCACCGGCGCTCCCATAGACAAAGCACGTAAAGACGTGTGTGGGTGACCGCGACGATACTTATAGCACATATTCCTCATAAAATTTCAGATTTTCGTGAAAAACTGTTCGGTTTTCACCACAATTTGCTTGGTTGTGATAGCCCTACCTGTCAAGATTCAAGCGTACTGAACATAGTCCCGTGCTTAAATTTTTGTTTAGCGCGCTTCTAACAATTTTAAGCGGGGTGACGGTATTCGGGCCCCTGACGAGGTGCGGGCACCTCACTATACCTGGCATAACATACCGGTAGTTTTTCTACTACTGGCCGCTCTAACATTACAGTAGGGTAACATCCCCAGTATTCGGTCACTTAAGCTTTTTTGCAATATTTTTCAAACTAAAATAATATATACATCATATCTACAGCAATGTATGTGAAATATATCAAATTTCTTTAATCTCAACTTTCATTTTGTTAAATATCTCACAGAATTGCACAAAATCCCGAAATATTTCACCTTGAAAATTCCCCAGTATACGGTCACCAGCACCAGTATTCGGTCACGCGATGTGCGCGTTCAAAGTCAATGCGTGTTCAAAGCAGCTGAAAAATGTGCGCGCGCGCTACCTTGTTGGCGCAAAATTGCATTGGGGATGTTGCGGCGAACGTTGGTGACCGAATACTGGGGCCTCGGCACTTGCATTCAACCCTTGTACATTGGGACACTGTATCGGCATGTACAGAAATTTTGTTTTTCTTTTGCGTTTTTGAGAATACCATTACACTCCAAGCTTGCGATAGGCGAAAAATCCCGCGAGAGAACGGCGTATTTCTCAATTTTTAGCGCTTTTTCGGTGACTCGTACTCTTAAAACTGGGCCTTATCCGCGCGCGCTTTTGGAAAGTAGCGCCGATTCTGCACTTTTTACGGTAAAATTTGGGATTTTGGATGGATTTTTGGAGGGAGCTAAGGGAGTTTCCTGTCGTGAATGAGTGTGCAAGTATGTGAATTTAAAGCAATGTGATTTGCGTGTGTTGTGACACTGACAGTTGAACTTACTGGCTGGTGACTAGATCTAGTGATAAGTGACCGAATAGTACCTGGGGCTGACCGAATACTGGTGCCCTAATTACCCTACAGCCAATAGGATAGCGCAGCAGCGGAAATTTCAGAGCTGTAAATTAACACGAATATAGATCTATTAGGACTAGATACTCTAGTAAGCCTGGTAAGGGTGGGTCTATTTACAAACGTTAGATCTAAATTCATTATCGATAATAGAAGTTGAGACTTTTTTTTTTTTTTTGCTATTCTAGGTCTAACGTTAGTGTCTATACCAACAATTAAAACTTAATGTAAATTTAAATTTATTAATTAGTCACACTAACCAACAGTTTTAACCATTATCATTTAACGTTAGATTCTAACGCCAACGGCGTTAATTGTAACTCAAAGGAAATTTTCAACTTGTTTTACTTAGACAAGAGCTATTGATATCTGTCATGTATGGTAAATGTTTCACTGAAGTTTTATCTAGTTACATAATACATAAATTAATAGCAAGTATAGTCGCTCGTCTCCCCATGACCATGATCTGATCACATGAGGTGAGTGAGAAATGGGGCTCCGCAGCGCAATTGCTCACGCCTGTGCGCCCGAACTTACCCAGTACAAGACGAGCGAGATCCGAAGGAAGTGCCCGAACCATCGTCCTTTACAATATTACGTTGCGTGAACGAGGAAGAGTATGAACTGCGACAATTTGATCTTTAGCTCGCCTTTAAAAAGATGTTGTGCTTCCTGCTGGAAACTTGGCAAGTCAAAACTGACAAACGAAACATATCTTTGTGGGATCAGAATCTACCTATGAAATACTCGATCCCTTGTTGTGTGTTCCGTGTGTTCATGTTATTATCCTCCATGTATTTTTGTATGCAGTGTTGGTAGACAGGCTCGACCATACAACTCCCGCGCGAAAAAGGCGCTTTGACAGCTTCCGGTTCAAGGGTGATAGCCTGTTGTGATTACATAATTCAAGTCCTACGTATAACTAGTATTGACGTGCGTGGCGAATGCTGAGAGAGGTAACGTACGATCTTGGATGTTTTGTGTGCTGTGTTAGCGCTGTTCTTTCTCTATCTCCTATTCTTTGAACAAATTTAGGTAGTTAGATACAATCTTATTCATTTTATTTATCGTTTGTTCCCAAAAAATAAGAATCAAGCGAGCTTGGACTACTCGAACACCGAAAACGTAAACCACGGGCCCACGGCATGCTGCCGCGCCGCGAAGCGTTGAAGTGATGTCGGGTCGGGCCGCGCTGCGCCACGGTCCGGTTAGGATAAGCGGTGACTGACGTTAGCAACACAACTGGTTACAGGTTAGCACAATAGCGCGTACTCTATCCCCTAACGGTAGACATGATATAGGCATCTAACGTTACGGCATTCTTCTTCTTACTGTTGTTGCTTGATTTCCCCCAGTATGGAGAACTACGAACAGTGTGACGAAGGTTGCATGGTTGTCTGATGCCCATATCGCACATGACTCGATGTATGAGTACATATGTAGTTGAGACCTTTTGTTTGTCCATTTGATTAACAAATAGATCTAGGCTTGACCGAAAGATCAGTCTGTATCTGGCCGTCAGGGAATGTTCTGCGGAGACTGCGTCTGGCTTCACGGATCCCCTCCGTATTGTCTACGGACGAGAGCGATAACGTGAAAAATATAAAAGACTCCTCCGGACAGACGGAACTTTCTGTCTACAAATATGCCTACTAGTGGTCTATGCTACTAGTATACCTCCGCCAAGGGAGGAGGTTATGTTTTCGTTACCGTTGGTTTGTTTGTTCGTTAGTTAGACATAGTTTGTCCGTGTGCAAAATAACTCAAAAAGTAGTTAACTGATTTTCAAGAATGAAACTTGCAGGAAAGGTTGAGAATGACACAAGTAACAAACGATTAACTTTTGGTAGTGATCCGAGGATTTTGGGGGAATTTATGAAGGATTTTTGATATTTTGGCAGGTAGGGTCAATGAACTTGGGAGTTCAGGCTGCGCGTATTTGAGGTTTGCATGGGCGCACTAAAGTGCATGCTTCAGTTTCTGCTGGGGCGAGGCGCGCCGTGCAGCTGAGGGTTTATGACGTAACAAAGGCTTCTAGAGTATATTGGGAAATCGGGCGGCTTTCAGCACACAATGGCAATGCTATATAAAGTATAACTATAAGCATGAATTAGTGGAAATCACTAATATCTCTATGGAAGAACAAGATCAGTGGTGGAAATGAGCTGCATGCTTGGTGGAGGTCTGCACTCTCAGAGTCCTTTTCTAGTTGACCATGTTGACACTGTCATATTAAAATGATGATTGATCAACAGATCAATGGCCTAACCATCTAAAAGATTCCAGTTGTATAGGGTATTATTTACACTATTTACAGTCTAGAACCTCCAGTACGTTTGGCATGTAATAGAGTCTGACTCTCGGTCAAGAAGAAAACTTAAAAGGTGTAAGATGGAAAGAGGCTCTCCTCTTTGTTCTATAAGTATACCTACTGGTTTTACTGAAACAGAGGGGTTAACGGTTCTCCAGTCTGAGAGGGAGATATTTCATGAGTTACAGGTACACTACACGGTACAGCAAAAACCAAGTAGACAACCTAGATCTAAAGTAGAATGTCACTGAATGTCTAGATCGAGAGTAGAGTCCATGTGCAGGGGCGGTTCCAGGAATTCCGTAAAGAGGGGGTGTGTTTACAAAATTGAAGGGGGCGCACGCACCCCTACCCCAGTTCTTTCTTTTTATTTCTTTTGTTTCATCATCCCAACCAATGGAGTCATTGGAACGAAAAACGGAAGTGATTTAATCATCACCGATGCAGGGGAAGGGGAGGGGGAAGTGAAGTTGCTTCCAAAGTGAGAAATTGCTAACTTTATTTCTTAAAAGGCTTCTTTGCATGAAGTCTTAATACGAAGGTATTCAGGTATCACTCTTATTAATATACAAAGTGCTCAGGAGTGGCAGTTTTCTTTACTTTGTATCAAAACTTTGTTAAATTTAAATTTGTAACTAAACAATGCTAAAGTAAGATATTATAAATTTAGAGATCTTCACCCACCGAATAGATGGACTAACATGGTATTCATTATCATAATTACCTCCGCCAAGGGAGGAAGTTGTTTTCATTACTGTTGGTTCGTTTGTTAGTTAGTTAGTTTGTCCGTGTGCAAAATAACTCAAAAAGTAGTTAACGGATTTGGATGAAACTTGCAGGAAAGGTTTAGAATGATACATGTAACAGATGATTAAATTTTTGTAGTGATCCGAGAATTTTGGGGGAAAATACGAAGGATTTTTGATATTTTGGCAGGTAGGGTCAATGAACTTAAATTGGGAGTTCAGGCTGCGCGTATTTAAGGTTTGCATGCCCGCACTAAAGTGCGTGCTCTAGTTTCTGGTAGGCGAGGCGCGCCGTGCAGCTGAGGGTTTATGACGTAACAAAGGCTTCCATATCGGGAAATCGGGCGACTTTCAGCACACAATGCTATAAGTATGTATGGGTGGAAATCACTGATATCTCTATGGAAAAACAAGATCAGTGGTGGAAATGAGCTGCATGTTTGGCGGAGGTCTGTGCTCTCAGAGTGCTTCTCTAGTTCTTATTATTCATTCTTTCATGTAACATCTTAAGAGGAGTTCAAAAGAAAGCCATACAGCCATGTTACCAATTAAAATGCTAATCTGTGCAGAGTTCTTTCCCTCCCACCTCACATTTACAGTGTCATGGTGTTATAAGTCTTCTGAGAGAAAAATAAAAAGAAAGATAAAAATAAAATAAAAAATACCTGAAGATTGTAGATTACTTTATGTTTACAGTTAAATACTTAACAGTAAACATCATGCTTAGCCAATATGGAATACATCTATAAAAATAGACCTGGGAATGATATTTATTGTGCAATAATTCTTGTCTGTGATGTTTGATGTCATGACTTAGTCAATTTTAATGTCCTATAAAATGTATAATAAAATTCCAAACTGATGTGCAAATACAGGGAACATTTTCAAATTAGATAGCAAGACAGTGGCAGTAACATATTGCTTCCAGTGCTGGATCTACAATATAATGTCAGTATGTGAATCCATGTATTTATTGCCTGTAACAGTTAGTGCAGTGAATTGGCTCAATGAGCAAGGAATCAAATCATTGGAGACATGGTATTCTAGTTATGCCTGTCTTTTTGAACTTGTCTTTTATACTTTCAGATGATGAACCACCTTTTATGAAGATTACCGGTAGCAAAGCGTGTGCTTCTGTTCCACCCCGTAGTTCTTATCTGGTGATGCATAGAAAAATCCACGATATGCTCTCGTAGAGGACAATCACTTTGAAGATGATGTAGTTTTTGGCAAGAGCGGACTTCGTAAACGTCAAAATTCAGACATGAATCGGCCACCTGTCGCCTTTAAATCTCCTGGTCGCCATGGCTACGCTGTAGAATTTTCACCATACCTACCACAACGGCTTGCAGTTGCAACTTCCCAGCATTATGGAATTGCAGGTAATGAAAATATCGCATACAAATCATTCCATTTTAAGTATCTATATAATTTTTTTTAATTTTCAACTTGATTCTGTTTTGGGGAACATTAGCTCAATATTTATTTTTGTTAGAACTCACAGTAGATATTTTAGTGACTAAACTGATAAATGTCTAAATTATGCAATACACACAATTTGTATACGTACATGTAGGATCAAGCTTCAAAGATTCTGGACATGAAGCATGATGTCAAGTGTTTGATGGCTTAAAAAATGTGTGTGCATGAGAATGATTTTCAATACTTTTTATAACATACAGCGTAAGATTTTAAGATTCTTCCACAGAGATAAGATATAGGTACTGGAGAGTGCCTGTTCTTTGTCCTGCTGAACAACATAGATGATCAAGCCGTACTTGTTATCTGAGTGTGTTTTTACATGTTAGCTGTGGGAAGAGACAGGTTTGTTGTTTGATGTTTTGTTTGGTTTTGTTTGGTTTTGTTGTTGCAAGAGAAAAGTTACTGGTTCAAATGTTGCGGCATGATAAGATTTTAAGTAGTAGTATTGGTACACTGTAGTTCAAAGAAGTTATATCTACTTCAAACATACAACAAAGACCAACAATATATTGTCAATGTGAAGAAGCCATTAGTACATAATTTGATTGGCCTTTTGTCTTCAATTTTCTTGAATGATTTCCCCTGCAGGAACTGGCACCCTATTTCTTATCGACATCATGCCCGCTGGGGCAGTGCTGCTTGGCACGTTCGACTGGAACGAGGGTCTCTTTGATCTGACATGGGCGGAGAACAATGAAAATCTAATTGTCACGGGAAGCGGGGATGGATCTATCCAGGTATGGAACCTCAACCAGCAGAACGGCCCCCTCAAGTCCTGTAAGGTAGGTCAAAGGTCATGCTCATTAGTTTTGACTGGCTGTATTGTCACTATCAGAATCATGTTGTGGGGTATTTTGTTGGGTGGGGGAAGATATCTGACAGCAGTTCTTTCAAATGCTCATAGAGTGCAGCAAATGCTACCCATAACCCTTTATGTAACTTTTTACCAAGCTTTTTGTTTATCAGCATTCAGTCATCCAATCAACGTTGAACTTATTGAAAAGTTACAAAGGTGTGTTAGCAAACCCACTCAGGCGTAGCAATGTGTCTCAGCCCATCTAATACAGTAGATCATGGTGACGCAATCTGGATGAAAGGGATTACTTAATCTCCATTCACTGACAGTTTGATAGTTTCCAGATGTCTGCGCCAATCAGCAAAGAAAGCTCCCCAGCTTGTGTACCAGTCAGCAAAAAGAGCGCAGTTTAAAGGCATAATTTACCTTTTGCAGATGAAACAAAAACCCAGTATTAGTGCTTTAAGATAGTTCTAAAATGTGAGTTAGGGATAGAAACAACCACTGTAAAAATTTGAATCAGTAAAATCAATGTTAAGTATTGTTAGATATACAAAATGTGAACAATAGATATAATAAAAATGTTTCCAGACTAAACCGTATACAGTTACGGTTTATTGAGAAAAATAGTTATATCTCCTCATATTTTAGGCTTTATTGTGAAAATTTTATATGGTAAGATGTTTTGTGGTACAACAGACCTACTCATATGCATCAAATGTGACATCTTGCACATTTTTAAAATCACTGCTCCCAAAGGTAAACTGGACCTTTAATAGGGTTAATGAACAACATTGAGTAATGGTTCCTTCAGAGCAGCAAAGTGTTTAACAGCAAATCAGTTTAGCAAAGTTGCATTAGCTGCACAATAATGTTGGTATTATACCTGACTGGGCTTTTTGATATGGGCAAAATTTGTTTTGATATCTATTCTTAGCAACTATGTTAAAATCTCCCTGACAGAAGTCATGTTGTGGAGAACTTGTAAGTCCACAACTATTCGCCTAGCACAACCTATAACCAATTACCACAGCATTTTGCCAATTGTAGTATATGCCAAAAGTGAATGTACACCTACCACTGATTTTGCATAGATCTGCTAAATGACTGAAATGTGTGCACAGCCATTGCATGCAGGCGCCAAAGAAAAATTCATGTGTCATTAAACATTTCTCACCAATGATGAGCACAAAGTCCTTAAATTAATGACAGTTAAACAGACATCTACTCGTGCCAGGCAGTGTGGTTGATACATTAATAATACCAGGTACATAATGTTTGAAAATACTTATAATGTACACATGAGACTGCAATATCTGAATTATATATATGAGATCACGTCTGTTAGATATTGATTTTTTTCTTCTTTTTTTTTTTAATGTGCTTGAGCGTATTTTACAGTATTACATGTACGTGCCACATGTGTTGTAATGTATGAGGAAGCTCTAGATTACCTTGCTGTCAAGATCCTCATTTAACACTTTCTGTGCCAAGGAGGTTGAACAGTGTGTACAACGCTGTGGGGGTTCCTGTGCCGTCAGCACTTAAAGGTACTAGCCCACATTTGCAAACCCACGAAAATCAAAACTGCATAAAACAGGTCCAATATGACTTCAAGTACAAGTTATAACAGTAACATACCTCACCTGTCGCTCTTTGTCTATACCATTCGATAAAAGAGAGAAAATCATCGTTTTAAAATCAATTTTCAAACCGGGTCAACCCGACCCAAAATCGAATTACGAGCGCCGGCTATAGCTACGTACGTGTACATGTAACACGTACGTGGACCGGAGCTAGCGAGCGTTATACGCATGCATATGGATTACGGTGCATTTTCATTTATTTTTATGAAAGTAATGGACTAATTGGAACGAAATTTTGCACAGGTGTTACTGCAATCATACCCAAACTCCATGCTAACTATGAGACCAATTGCTGCAGGTTTACAAATGTGGGCTTATACCTTTAAAGAGACTGTACAGTACTGGTTGAGGTGGGAATTCATGTTTTGAACATTCCTAATTGAGATAGTGAAAAAGCCTCTTATGAAATATGAAAGAGCATGTAATTTTAGGAAGGATTCAACGTTTATTTGATGAAAATTGGTTTTCAATTTATGGCTGAGATATCCCAAAAAGTGCTAATAATAAAAGGCGACATGCCACAACTTTATTAGGATCTCTTTGTTTCACCTTGTTTTTGGATATATCAGCCATTTCAAAACCGATTTTCATTGAATAAACTTTTGATACCCCTTAGAACTGCATGCTCTTTGACATCTCATAGAGTGGTTTCTGAATATCTCGCAAAACGTTAAAAGCTAAATCCTCACCTCGACCAGAACTGTACCCACCCTTTAAAGGGGTGGTACAGTTTCAGTTGAGATGGGGCTACAGGTTTTCAGCTTTTTATGCCTCCGCAACGAAGTGGCCGGAGGCATTATGTTTTCGTGTCGTCCGTCCGTCCGTCCGTCCGTCCGTCCGTCCGTCCGTCCGTCCGTCCGTCCGTCCGTACGTCCGTACATCCCGTTTTGTTTTTGTCGATATCTCAAGAACTGTGTGATGGTTTTACATCAAACTTGGTATGAGCGTATATCCTTGGGGGGGTAATACTTTGTGTGGATTTTAGGGTCACTGGGTCAAAGGTCAAAGGTCACAGAATATTTTGTGAAAAAAAAATTGAAATTTCATGTTTTTCTCCATATCTCGCAAATGGTTCAAGGTATCTTCATGGAACTTAGTATATATGCTTGTACCGATGGGCAATGATTATCTAGGGAAGTTGGGGGTCATGGGTCAAAGGTCAGGGGGGTCAAAGGTCAAGGTCAACTCCTCAAAATATCACTACTTTCCTTAAAATGCAATATGCCTGAAGGTTGTTTTTTTTTTTAACTTGATGTATGGCATGTATTACCCAATATATATTTTTGGGGAAGTTTCTTGCGGAAAGGTCAAAGGTCAAAAGGTAAAAGGTCAAGTGAAAGTGCTAAATTGCACTTTTTCCTCCATATCTCGAAAGTAACTCAAGGTATCATCATGAAACTTACATATTTATGCATGTTCAACCTAACAGTGATTCTCTTTGGAACTGTGAGGTCAAAGGTCAAAGGCCAGGTTTAGATAATGATATTTTCCCATTTGATACTGAAAGTATGCTTTTTCTCAATACCTTGAAAATTACTTATGCATAAACTTATTAAAGGGTCAAAAGTCAAGTAAAAATCATCAGTTCCCCAAATACCTGCACTCTGACATTTTAATCATTCATCCAATTGAACCTAGTTCTAGGAAAGTGAACATTCAGCACATTTGTGTCAAACCTGTCATTTTAATATTTTGCCACTTGTGTGAAATTGTCATCACACATTGTCAAGACATTGTACTATAGACCTATTAGGAGAACCATGCATTATGGCGGAGGCATATCAGTAGCCGTAGCGATATATCTAGTTTAATAATAATTTTGAGATAATGAAAAACCTTGATAAAACATGAAAGAGCTTGTAATTCTCAGAGGAATTCAAAGTTTATTTGATGAAAATCGGTTTTGAAATGGCCACGATATCCAAAATGAAGCAATCCTAATAAAATGTGGGACCCACCTTATTAGGATCACTTTGTTTTACTGGGATATCTCTTTGTTTTACTTGGATATCTCTTTGTTTCTGGATATCTCATTTCAAAAATGAAATGATATCCAAAATGAAGCAATCCTAATAAAATGTGGGACCCACCTTATTAGGATCACTTTGTTTTACTTGGATATCTCTTTGTTTCTGGATATCTCAGCCATTTCAAACCCAGTTTTCATCAAATAAACTTTGAATTCCTCTTAGAATTATATGCTCCTAAACATTTCATGAAATGGTTTCTAAGTATCTTGAAAAAAGTTCTAAGTATCTTGAATCCTCACCTCAGCCAATTCTATACCATCCCTTTAAAGCACATTATGGTTCAACTTGTTAATGAAAGATCACCTCTATACAAAGACAGTTGCAGGCAGGCTTGACTGCATTAGATGGTCAATGGTGAACTTAGTGTCACTTGCGTGGTAATAACCTGTTGAGAACGGTCAGGTTTTACTACAACACGTATATCCCATAGACACTTGCCCAAGTATACTCGGGACTCGTCCTCAATGGGTTAAGGATAGTGATGGGGTAATTTATGGGTACTGTACCCCTTTTTGCTGTTTACCTCTATACATTATGATGAGTACAATGAAGGATGCATCTTTACGAAGTAATTTCATTCTTTTTGTTTTTAAAAGGTATCTAATGGAGCAAGTTTGCTTCATGATGTTTTTTATTCTTTTTTTATTGCATGATGTATGTTGTTCAAATCGTTTGAATTTTACAAAGCTCTCTCCAACATCTAACATTAATGCTGCACTGAAAATGTTATCTCTTGTCTTGTGAGACAGAAATTGGCCCAGTGCTGCTTTCTATCCACATTCATCTAGTTTATAATTATGCCAACATTTGACTGTTCAGCCACATGGCAACATTTAATGAAAAACTCAGTATCAGTGTCATTTACAGGTGTGTGTGTATAACTGCTGAGTATGGCTGTCTGTATACCATAATGTTCTTTGTTTGCTGTTATTATCAGAGTTACTATAAAGGTAGGCAGGTGGGTTCAGAATTCCAGAATTGTACAGCTCTGAAAAAACACTTACGTTTGTCAAACTTGTTCAGGATTGTTTGGTTTTCTGACTAGCCAGCAAATACCATTACAATGCCCTTTTCATTGCCTAATCCAGATAAGTTGATTCAAAAGATAATATTGAGAACTATAGAGTCAGTAGTTCTGTTTGAATATATGAAATTTTTGTTCGCAAAAAACCGATAAGTCCATTTTTTAAGATTTTGAAGTACGGTCTCTGTCATAAAGTACAAAATAACGCCTATTAAATGATATATTGGTCACTACATTATAAAGGTACATTTTTAAAGTGATGGTCAAAAGAAGCAAAAATTTTGTTATTATTCTCTTTATTTTTCTTGCCCTTTAAAGGGTGTGTACAGTTCTGGTCTAGGTGAGGATTTAGCTTTTAACATTTTGCGAGATATTCAGAAACCACTTTATGAGATGTCAAATAGCATGCAATTCTAAGGGGTATCAAAAGTTTATTCGATGAAAATTGGTTTTGAAATGGCTGAGATATCCAAAAACAAGGTGAAACAAAGAGATCCTAATAAAGTTGTGGCATGTCGCCTTTTATTATTAGCACTTTTTTGGATATCTCAGCCATTTGAAAACCAATTTTCATCAAAGAAACATTGAATCCTTCTTAAAATTACATGCTCTTTCATATTTCATAAGAGGCTTTTCATTTTCTCACTTAGGAATGTTCAAAACATGAATCCCCACCTCAACCAGTACTGTACAGTCCCTTTAATCGCAAATATCTCCATTTGGCAAGTATGGACTTATCGGTTTTTGCAAACAAACTCTTCATATTCATATCATATTATTTGGCGTTATTTTTCTTATGATGCGAGAGGAAGCCAGATTTTGCTATCAATAATAAACATCCTTATCACACATAGTGGGTCGGGTCATATGCACGACTGATCTCGTATAAACATTTTGAAGTGACAACCTTGTGTACGCAGTAACTATAAAGTCATTATTTCTGTGCCCCCTATTGTTTCACTTGAACTGAATGTTTTATGTGATAACAGTTAAGATATGCTGTTCACCAATGAAATATCAAACATGAATGGGGTTTTTCCTTTTGTGGGAGGGGGATAATATCTATAAGATATCTTATATATTATATATACTCACATATATTGCATTGTTCAGAGCAAGGGGCACTGTTAATTGATGAGAAAGCAAACACCAATGTCCATGTGTGTCTCAAGATTTGGAGATACCTGGGGATTAGAAGATCAAAGTTCCATGCTATTTTGCTTACAGTTAAGGTTTTGAAAAGAAGTTTTAATAGTCGATGTTTATTTTATGGGACCATTTTACAGACTGCAGTTTTATGGCACAAGCACATACAGTGTATTGTCCGTTGGATGACAAGACCTCATATTTAATAAAATCATGAATTTTCAAGAGTGAAAAAACTTTTTCGTTTATGCAACATTTTCATAGAATAACATCAATGTTGACATCAAATAAAGTAGAAACATTGTTCTGGATTATGTTGATACATATTTGTAAGGTTTGAAAACTCAAATCAGTATATTTTTTTTTTCAAAATTTAGTCATTAGATTTTCGATTATGTGCCAATTGAGACTAGAGGTCTTTTCACCCCTGGGATTTTGTGATATTTTCTGTCTTTGCAGAAATAGTATTAGTGTACATAAAAGTAGGTACAGATTCAAAGTTGAAGCTGATTTAAAAACCACACTATCACAATTTATTGTCTTGTTGTGTGCAATGTAGCATTATTGGCTAGTACTAGATGTATTTGGAAAGGTTTCATGCTGCCTCAGATTATCTGTAAATTTACCAAATGTGTATTTGTTTGTTGTTTTTCAATGTATTGTATTATAATATGTACCTGTACATGTATAGTGTATATGTATAATACACGCATATATCCATTATGTTATACCAGTATTCTATTCATACACATGTTTATATTCTGTGGTATAAGAACACAGAAAGGAGATATGCTTTGTGAGCTGAAGCCATTTGTTCATTTGTTGTTGTGGGGTTTTTTTGTGTGTGATTACCATGTGTAAATTGTTTTATTTGTCTTATTACATATTGTATCATATAGTATGTAATATACTTGTATGGTATATGAACTTATACACCGGTCAGGACTATAATCCACTGTTACCTTTGGTATACTATAAAGCTTATTTATATGTTTGTTTTCCATGATATAGGAACACAGCAAGGAGGTGTACTGTGTAAACTGGAGCCAAACCAGGGACCAGCACCTTGTTGTCTCCGCCTCCTGGGATAGGACCGTCAAAATCTGGGACCCAAATCGTGACCACTCCCTGCGGACATTTGTTGGCCACCGCCACAACGTATACACGGCTGTCTGGTCCCCCATCGTGCCGGGATGCTTTGCGACTTCGTCAGGCAAGAATGCATTTCTTTGAAGAAATTAATGGGTGTTAGGAAGAGGGCGTAGAGTTTACTCTGCTCATTTTTGTCTGTTCACTAGTTCATCTCATTTCTTTTCCATGCGCCTGCTGGTAAGTGCTAGTGTTTGTATGTGCCCTTTCCTCCTGTGGGAACCACATGAGTGTACATGAGATAGCACAAAAGAATTGCAAGAATCCTTTTTTTTTCTTTCTTTCTTTCTTTTTTAGCTGGTGTTAATATTACTAAATGAAAGAGAATGATGGCGTGAGTGATGACATTAATAGTACTGATAATGATATCAATGATAAAGTAATCACATTAATGATAATATTGGAAATGAAAAGAGAAAAAAAGAACTGGAATATCCATTATGATAATGATTCAGTATAGTGTAAAGTATAGTGAGTTAAAACCATTATCATCAATATTGTCTTCATCATCACCATCATCATTATTATTGTATGTTATCATCAATCACGTTAAGAACCTTCCAGTTCCCTTTAATAGCTTGAGGGCATTAGTTTTCTGATACTCATGATAATGTATGGCCATGAATCAAATGACAAGTCTACAATTATCCAAGACCTCCAGCACTTCTTTGCTAAGGACGGCTACTGCTCTCACAAAAGCTGAAAAACGTTCGTAGAAATGGCATACACCAATTAATATCAAAACACAACCTTGCACCATGTTACTGAGATGTTCAGTGCAGAAATGTTTACGGTTGTCATGGTGATTTTCCTTCTCCTGTCTCCAGGCGATGGCTCGCTATGCATCTGGGACATCAACCGGCCCCAGAAGCCACGCTTTCTCATCCCTGTCAGCAAGGCAGACGTCATATCATGCGACTGGTGCAAATATGATCAGGTGAAACTTTGTATTCACCATTACACTGTATGTGCCATATATTTAGCGAGTCTAATTTTTTTGTGTGAATCGGGACTTTCCAACAATTTTGCGAGTGGTTAAATTTGCAATTTGGGAGTACAGTACTGAACAGAGATATGTATGCCTGCACGTCGCATTTGTGTCAGGATCACAGTAAATAATTTTGCATGCTTTTAAATTTGCAAATAGTACCCAGTGCAAGAAATTTAAAATGAAAAAAAAAAGAAACCTTACAAAATATTTGGTGTATGTGATCACCCAGTTCAAAACCCGCAAAAAGTCACAGATTTTCGATCGACCAACTCCAAACACTACTCATTGAATCCAATTTTCTTATGAAGCTGCACCTCCTAACTATCTTATTTCGATCACTTTTCAAGTGGTTTAGGATAAGCCAATTTTAAGAAGTTATATAACCTGATAACATTACTATAAAGCTTAGAGCTTCCTCTTATAAACTATGTACATGAGTGGAAATTCATTTTGGCCTACCGTAAAGTTCCATGTATAAGACGCACTATTTTTTTGTCGGAAAACAGAGAAAATCGGGGGTGCGTCTTATACACGGGTACAGTCGAATCACGGAAAAAAATCTGTCATGTACACCCAATTTTATAACGTCAACTTGGGGCCATGTATGCCCATCGACGTTCGGACGGAGGGTATAAGCAATCACTAAAACTTACGGATAAATGAGCGATCTTTCTATCTGGACACACACAACAGCTGAAAATACGGGATAAACTTACATCGGCCTTGTGTAGTAACGATCAGAGCGTGTTGATAGAGAGAGTTGCGACACCGGAAGTTCGCGCTGATTGGTCAATCCCTCAAAATAATTCCCCCTGGTCGTTGATGTCGATAAGAATTAGAAAACCGCATACCCTATTATGACGCAAACAATGCACTTATTGTTATTTTGCTCCGTGGCTCGCGCAAAGTAGAGTTACGCGCTCTGCGCATGGGTTTTGCGCGAGAGTGCAAATTAGTTTCCCCTAGTCGTCATAACAACAATAAAGACCCACAGCCGGGGATTTTGAATTACAACAACAATTGTAAAGGAGTGGGACTAAATGATATTTCCGTCCTTACATTTTGACGTTCACCCATCAACATCATCCAGGAGCATTAAAACAACTCTGAAAATATTTCATCCTTTCCGGTTGTTTGCATCCATTTCCTTGACTTCGACAGTAAATACTCCTTTCTCTACTTCATTAAGTTTGCATGATTGCCGTAAAAACAGGACATTTTTCTCAACAAGTCACACTCCCGTCGCAAGCAATAATGGTATCTCACACTGCCGCTGGGTCCGTATGGTACTGCGCGCCTATGTGAAAACCCTGTAAAAATTATTCGTCGACATTGACGACCAGGGGGAACTATTTGACGTGACCTTTGTACCCCAGTGTCGCAACTCTATCTATCAACCCGCTCTGGTAACGATGTATCAATCTGGCCATAACAGCTGTAGCTACAGTAACTGCGACAGCCGCCACACTTTGTGTGGCGGCACTTTGTGTGGCGGCTGCTTTCGCATTTCAGATCTTATTCAGCCTTATTTCAGATCTTATTCAGCCGGTTTCGCATTCAAACTTAGCCGTTTTCGCATTCAGATCTTAATTTTTGGTCCGAAAGTAGGGGTGCATCTTATACACAGAACTTTACGGTACTTTTTTGGGTCTTGAGCTGGGCGGTCACATTAATATTTTTATTATCCTTTTATTCTCCCACAATGGAATGTTACAAGCTTAGAATAGTGCCTCTTTGGAGGGCTGTCAAGTTACGAGTATTTCATGATTTTCTCACACTCTCCTAATAGTCCCAGAATATCTCCCACTCGAGAGGGAAAAGAGATGCACTCAGGTAATATATTAGTGTAGATACCAATAGCTTATCAGAGCTTGACCCTCTTGTGTTGACAACCAAGATTGAATGTACTTTGATTTAGGTCACTGGGCAACTCTTAATCAGATAAAATTAGAACCCTATGCATAGATGCAGCCGTAAGTGTATTCACCCAATGTATGCAAAAATAATTCCCAAAGTGAAATGCCTGATTACATATTTTATGGTGAAATACACAAAATTACCTCCGTACCTAACACACGAGAAATATGCATGTTCAGTGTGCATCTGGCAAGGGTCTTGAATTGCATGGGCAATCTGAAGAATTTTTTTTCTCAGTGTAACTTGGTAAAAGATAGAGTTTCAGTAGAAGTCTGTACCTACAAAAATGTACTTATCATTTCTTCTCCTGAAACAACAGACAACCTATCCTGAAAGATGTAATTTTATCCATGTACAATCAAAGATGAATGCTACTTGCAATCTCATAGGTAAAATCTTAATTGTATGGTTTTGTTTGTTTGTTTGTTTTCAGTTTCCATCTTTACAAGACAAGATGGCTGATAACCCACTATCATAAAGCTGCTGGTCTATCATAGAGACTACTTGTGTGAATTTTGTGTACTTGGGGCAGACCGCTTCCTTTAATTGAGTCTCATGTTTGTATTTTTCTATTTTATTGTTTTGCAGAATATTATTGTTGCAGGTTCTGTCGACAGCAAAATCAGAGGTTGGGATCTGAGAAACCCATCAAAAGTACTTTTTCAACTAGGTGGTCACACTCATGCAATACGTAGACTCAAGGTAAGAAGAATCTTATTGTGAGTTGTATTGTTTGGTGCTCTTGTTCTTTAGTACACTGTATGTCATTTTAGTTTTAAAGAATGACTTAAAGTGTACCAGTACCCTGAAAATCAAATTTGTGTACAGCTAGAATACACAGAAATAGTCATAATTCACCTGTAATAGCCCCTGAAAGTATACTTATTTCGATGAATCAGACCATATCTCTATAACAATTTGGCACTTGTGCTCCGCATGTTAAAGTTCTGCTTTGTAAGTGTCCGTAGTTATGTGTGCACGCTCTAGCTATTCACATACGTTTTTACGAATGATATCGAAATTCTGTGTCGATTGGTTAGCTGATTGCATGCACACATTGCATATATCACTATTGTTCAAGACGTATTTGGAGAAAAAATAAATAAAATATCGATAGCACGATCATTTTAGTGAAAGAATTTGGTGATTGACTAGTCTATATCAAGTCATTTTTGTTTTTGTGTACTCTTTTGAAATTAACAGTTAAGCACCAGTAAACAACATTCAAATTGACCAAAAAAAATTAATATTTGCAAAGGGCATGTCTCAAGTACATTCTACAAATACAGCAAGCATAATACTCAGGGTATAACATTTGTTCGATTTGATTTTGATGAAATCTCGTTATTTTTGTTTTGCAAATAGCTGTATTGGAAGAAATCATAAATGTGTAAATTGTCTCTCACAGGATAAATGCTCATAAATCTCATGGACCTCCTTTCCAGATTCATTGCAAATTGACACTAAGGATACTTGGCTACTTGCATCAGCAGTTTGCCAGGACTTGCTTTGCATGTGTGAAGTGATTGACGACGATGGTGATGATGATGATGATGATGATGATGATGATGATGGTGATAATGATGGTGATAATGATGATGATGGTGATGGTGATGGTGATGGTGATGAAGATATTGATGGTGATGATGATGATGATAATGATAATGATAATGATTTTGATGATATTGATGTTGATATTGATATTGATATTGATATTGATATTGATATTGATAATGATCAGACAAGCTAGGTTATCCTGCTCTCAATTATTAGACATTCCCTGGTTCTATATTTGCAGTGTTCCCCCCACCACAAATGTGTACTCGCATCGTCTTCATATGACTTTACTGTTCGGACGTGGAACTTCGCCCAGCAACCAGCACCGCTAGAAACAATTGAACACCACACAGAATTTGTTTGCGGGCTAGATTTCAACATACATGTTCCGGGCCAGGTATGTTTAACTATAGAGATTTATGAACCATTGGATGTTTAATTTAAATATGTATTAACCCGCCAAAGGTATTTGCCCCACATTGGTATTGAAGTTTCTGAAAGGATGGGATCGATTGGTAAAATGATAGGGTACATGTATATTAGAAGCAGAATGGGAAACAAATGAACAAACCCTAGAAATCAGAACCAAAATGTCACTTGGAAAGCAGTTATGGGATTTTCATTTAGCTGTTTCAGAGAGAGACATATTTATTGTCAGACAATATTGGTGTATTTCCTTATTGTCGAGTTGGAATCAACTCATGGAAATGTTGTGTGTGATGTTCCCATAATGCATGACTGATTAGCTACTTTAGTTCATGTGTGTTCATACTTCGTGAAAAATAAATCATGACATTGAGTGTGGCATCTTGACAATCATTGATATTTAAATTGAGTAAAAAAAAATTCATTATAGATATGATACCAGAGTTTATGAGCTTGCGTTTCTCTCTAATAATGCGTCAAATTCTATCATGTTGTTGCACTCCTCTGTGTTTTATATTCTACCACTCTTGTCCATCCAGCTTGCGGACTGCGCTTGGGATGAGAGAACGGTGGTCTACACCCCAAAGTCCTTAGCCCAGAACGGCACCTGATACAAACACGAGAATGCAAGTGCACCGTGTATGTATGACACGGCCATCACATGGAGAATTCCACCTCTCTAACCCGGAAGCAGTGTCCTTTTTCTTTGTATCAGGTGCCCAGAACGGCACCTGATACAAACACGAGAAAACAAGTGCACCATGTATGTATGACACATCCATTACACGGTGAATTCCATCTCTTTAACCTGGAAACAGTGTCTTTTTTTTCTTTTTCCCCCTCTGTTTTAAGGAAGGAGAAGACAAGAAAAACAAATATAATGAAGAAGTTGTAGACACAGACTAGTACTGTATATGCCAAATATTTTGCAAGGTTTTTATTTTCGCAAAATTTGCAAGTCGCGTGCTATTTGCGAAATTAAAGACACGCGAAAATATTGACTCTGATTCCGATGTGGGTGTGACGTATGCATGTCCATTTCTCCGTTCAGTACAGGACTCCACGATCGCGAATTTAACCACTCACGAAATCATCGGGAATTCCTGATTCGCGAAATTTAGACTCGCGAAATATATGGCGTATACAGTAAGTGACTGTGAAGATTCTGGGTAAGGACCTTAACCCGTTGAGGACGTGTCGTGAGTATACTCTGGCAAGTGTCTATGGGAAAATGCGTGTTGTGGCAAAATCAGCCTGTCCTCAGCGGGTTAAAGGAATATGTGAGGAACTGAAAATTAGATACCATCATCGGTGCTGTTTGAAGGCACACTGCTCTGAAAAGATTGACAACCAAGTAAATATATGGCCAGCTTCCTGAAAGGAACTCACTCGCACACATTTCAGAAGACTGTTAAAAGATATGTATGGCAGTTTCAGAGATATGAAATAGCAAGTGGTGACATGATTAAAATGATTATGGGAGGCCCATGAATATCTTGCCAGATTTTTGCCAGAATTACAGGGGTGCAACATGTTGCCTTAAAATTTCGTCAGGAAGTACATTAATGGCAGACAATCCACTGTAATACCGTGTATATACAATATTATGTAATAATAACAACTATTAGTGTGCTGTTATACTTCTTGCAGAACAGGTACAACATGTAGACCAGTGCCGTAATATTAAGTACAATGCACTCCTGTTATGATAGTTATCACAGTTACAACGAAATTCTTGTTACAACGAAGTAAACATTTAGTGTTCCAATATCATCATCTAAAAATTGTTATCTTTACTCTTGACTATGATGAAATTTTGATGTGACGAAAGAAAATCGCCAGTCCCTAAGACTTTGTTATGATGGGAGTGCACTCTTATGTCATTATTATACTCTTGTCACATCACTTTTCATCATCTCATCAACAAAAGGTGTCCTCAACACCAGACATGGCTACATGTAAGTGGTTATATATATTTTTTTTTTTCAACATAATGCTTCATATGCTTTGTTCAAACGGAAGGGCTGTGCTCATGAAAATTCATGTTTCTTGGCCCTGGTCCTTCAAAGTGAACACATTATGTATAACCCTGTCTGCTTGTTGGCCAAATTGTGTTTGACTGTGTTTTAGTCTTGCAATCAATGCTAGTTTATCAGGAATCAAGAAGGTTTCACATATCAAATTTTCATTTGCTAGATGCAGCCATTTATTATGTGATTTCATGATTAGCCGGCTGCTGAGTTCAGGTGCCAAATCTAGTCTCCATTTTATCCCCTCAGTTTCCAGTCACCGGCAATTCTAATCTCCCACAAGATTGTTTGCAGCTTTTCCCCCATAGATCTATGACAGTTAGTTGACAGTCATGATAGAAAAAGTTCAGCACATGTGATCAGACCAAGATAAACTAAGACGTCTCCTTTGAAGGCAAAATTAAACATCACGCATGCTTTCATGAAATGACCACTCAGAATTCAGCATAGAAATTATATGCTTGACTTCAAAACATAATGTTCCTTGGAATCACTGGATAAGGAGAATTCTGGGTTAAATCTTTGCCTGTTAGAATTTTATTCTGGTTTGTTTGTTGTTGTTATTGTTGTTGTTTTGTTTGTAATACTGGTTATCAGATTTTCATGATACTTTGCTTACATGTCCATACATCCAAAGCAGCATTTACGAAATGGTACTGTGAATGTGTGTGAAAGATTTTTGTATGTGTTTGTATGTCTTTTGATATGTATTGTACATGTTTGAAACTTTAGGTCACAACTCATAGCATGTGTATTTAACCATGAAGTATGTCCACAGAGTGTTTGGTACGACTAGGACAAAAGTGATTAATTCATCATGCACGTTCATTTCTCATAGGAATTCATTAGAGCTACAAAAGACTCCCCCTCTAGGATTGGAGTCATCTTTGTTCATTTTTGTTATGTGTGTGTTGTTGTTGTTTTTGTTTTGTTTAATTGTCAAGAAATGACTAGCTTGATTAGAGCTACTAAGTGGTATGTTTTTCCTCACCCCAAGAAAACCAACAGGTTCTGAAGTGTGATTTGGCATACTTAGTAGTACATGTGCAATTTGAAATCTGTTTTTTTTTCCAAGCAATATAATTATGCTCTTTGCTTGCAGATATGTTTGTCCTGTTTCTTCTGGTTTTGCTGTTTCTTAATTTCTTACTTTGTGTCAGCCCTCTTTTCTTTTCTTTTCTACGGCAGTTAGTGGCATCCCTGCCTATAATGAATAATAGATACGTCACCACAAAGATTGTGATTTGGTGATATGACAATTAACATGCATATAGTGTGTCATACTTATTGTATGAATGTATGTATATTAGATCAGCATAAGCCAATTCTCATTCAAACTAAATACAGATTCAGCACTGAAGAAATTATGTCTGTACATAAAGTGTTCTGTACTGTAAAGCTCGCACTGCCTGGTATAAGAGAGTAAGCTGTGAAAATGGAAAGGAACTGAGGTTTTGTTTGTTTCTGTTTTATTCATTGCCTTATTGAGTTGGTTACGAGAGCCACCATTATAGGATGGGAATAAAGTCTAAGGTAAATGTTGCCTTCTGTATCATTTCTTATGCATGATTACATGGTGAACATTATTGATTATGAATTCTTGCTTCAGCATATTGCTTTTTGAAACAATTTTATTGATTTGCAAATGATGTTTTCTACCTGAGATGTGCATTGTTATGCCTCCGCCATAAAGTGGTGCCAGAGGCATTATGTTTTCGGGTTGTCCGTCCGTCCGTACGTACGTCCGTACGTCCGCTTTCGTTTACGCGATAACTTGAGTAATATTGACTGGAATTTTATCAAACTTGGTCCAAGTATAAAGAATGATGGGGCAATTACTTGATTAGATTTTGGGTGAAATCAGCCAAAGGCCAAAGGTCAAAGGTCAAGGTCAAATCATGAAATTGTATCCGTTTACGCGATAACTCAAGACTGGATCAAGCAAATTTCACAAAACTTTGTCAGAGGATGATGTATGATGGGACAATTACTTGATTAGTTTTTTAGTGAAATCGGACAGAGGTCAAAGGTCAAAGATCAAGGTCAAATCCTAAAATTTATCTGTTTACGTGATAACTCAAAACTGGATGAAGCAGCTTTCACCAAATTTGGTCCAAGGATGATGTATGATGGGGCAATTAGTTGAGTAGATTTCAGTGACATTGGCAAGAGGTCAAAGGTCAAAACGTCAAGGTCAAATGCTAAAAATGTTGCTATTTCCCCCATATCTATGCAATGCCCAAAGGTATTTTCTTGGAACTTAGTGTAAACATGTACTACTGCATAAAGATTCTCCAGAGAGAGTTTCATGTCTTAAGGTTAAAGGTCAAAAGGTCAAAGGTTAGGTGAAAATGTTGCAATATCACTTTTCTCGCAAATGGTTGAATGTATCTTCATGGAACTTGGTACATACGCATGTACTGACTGGCAGGGATTATCTAGGGAATTTAGGGGTCATGGGTCAGTAGTCAGGGGGTCAAAGGTCGAGGTCAACTCCTCAAAATTTTACTATTTCCCTCATATACTAGTATATGCAATGCTTGCATTATTAGTTTTAAAACTTAATATATACATGCATTACCTAATGGAGATTCTCTGGGAAATTTCCAGCCAGAAGGTCAAAGGTTATGGGTCAAAGGCCAGATTTCAATGCCCCTCAAAAAATCTAGCTTGTACTGTAATTACACTCTTTCTTCATACCTTGGAAATTACTCAATGCATAAATTTATAAAAGGGTCGGTCAGAAGTCAAGTAAAATTCTCAATTCCCCAAATATGTGTACCTGCACTCTTAGACAATTATAGCAAACCCAGTTCAAGGAAAGTGAATGTTCAAGATATTCCTGACAAACCTGTCATTTCAATATTTTGCCAGTCATGTGAAACTGTCATCACACATTGTGAAGACATTGTACTATACACCTATTGGGAGAATCATGCATTATGGCGGAGGCATCAGTCGCCATAGCGACATTTCTAGTTTGATTATGTAAGTGGTGAAATGTTGGGCATTGATTCTGTTATTACCCTGTCACTGGCTAATGGATTCAGATTCAACAGTATTACAGGTGTATTACACCAGATATACACAAACAAGTAGATGTGCTAGATTCATATTCCAGCAGAGGGATTTTTTTTTGTGTGTGTTGTTGTTGTTTAATGGTGTGTTTTTTCATCTCTGAGCAATTTAGTGTAATACTTAAGCTGGTATTATAATCACTGTTCTACGTTGTCATTGGAATATTGTATGATGTAGTGAGATATTGTTTTTATCTTACTTGATATGATTAATGTAATGCCATGCATAGTCATAATCATCCAAGTTCATTGCATTTTTATTACGGTTTGGAGAATGTCTACCAACTGATAGAACTTGCACACAGCCGGAAAAGATTTGATGGAATATTGACCATTTTGAGTCAGATAGTTTAAAAAATCTTTTTGAATGATCAGAATGTTTTATTGATTCAGCAGAAAATAATCTACTTCTTTTGAACTTAATTCTACACAATTGAATACTTCTTACACGATAGAGTTGATTTCTATTAAGAAGTGGATAATAATTTTAATGATGTAGAGCAATGGTAAATGACATTTGTATCGGAAGAACTACTCGGGGTTTTTAAAGTCAAGTTTCTCATTAAATGTCCTTGTACGTACAAATAAAGTAAAATCTTCTTTTTTCATTTTCACCTTACCGTTGTATAGGAATTCCTTTCTGTGGAGTTGTTAATTGTAGGGACTGCCACATGTACTTTGGATCACGTGCCTCAGTCAGCTTAATTTATCACCCAGAGTACTTACCGAGCGTGGTCTAAACGTGACTTTCACAAATTGTATGAATAAATGTGATATTGAACAGAACTTTTGACGGAACGGAATTTGTTTAATCCTTTAGTTTGTGTACTCCGATTAATGATGATGATAATAGCTAGGTTTTATATGTTTTTGTCGTTGTTTTTTGTTTTTTGTAGCGCATATCGCACTTGTTCTATATCTCAATACGATTATCAACCGAAACAAAGATTTTCCATCATATCCATTCGTGAAGAGTTTAAAGTTTAGCCGTGCAATTTCTTATGGGTCGCAAGTCGTAATTTGTAACATGGAAAGAAAATTGCATTTTTGACGGGAAGAATCAGGGATTTGTCACTAAATAGATTATTTAAAAAAAAAAAAGAGAGAGAGAAAAGGAAATATTCGAGCGTACTCACGAACCAGGAGTTCACAGTAGCAGAGAATGTCGCGCTCAGCGTGAGCTGATCTCCGCTTGTATAACCAGGAGAGTAAATACCGGTACACATGTACATGTGCATCCCGCAAATTACAGAAGTACATGTATTCTATTCCATAGTGTTAGACCAGAAGTTATTTGTTTGTCTGTTTATCTGTCTGTCTGATG
This sequence comes from Diadema setosum, assembly GCA_033980235.1. NCBI lineage: Eukaryota > Metazoa > Echinodermata > Echinoidea > Diadematoida > Diadematidae > Diadema > Diadema setosum. The sequence goes on from CM067076.1 coordinate 13,019,567, forward strand.
TGTGTTTACGTCAAGTTTGTCATATGTCGTCTTTCACGGGTCTTAAGTAAATGATATGCTCAGTTATACATGTAGCTGCGGTGATAATAGATTCACCGTTCTTTATGATTCATGTACCTCGATTAATTCCCTTTGAGTATGAAAATTCATTTCGTGGACGGAATACACTGATGGCCGTCATATACCAAACAAGCGAATCTGTGAAAGCTTCATCTGAATCAGGCAAAATTTAATAAGTTGCACACGAGATTTGACAGTTACACAATCAGACATGCATATTTTGATACGTTCGATGAGGTGAATTTAACTCAAATCGGCCGTTCGTTTGCGCAAAATCGTCGGCACTGAACTTCCTTGTTCTACACAAATTCGAGAACAAACAAAACAATATCACAGCAAATTGTACTAACGATCGAACAATGATTTCTGTGTTGAGGGGATAGGGTTATAGCTGTACCTGAACCATGGTCCGAAGAGTTTTTATGCGTTTTACATGTATTTTTTTTTCTCTCTCTCTTCATACATCTAGCGAGAGTTTGGAGTAAATATTATTTTTCGACACCATGTATAATTATTTTGCACATCGCAAATGTACAAATTTATACATTATAGTATGTCGCACGAAAATACGCAATACATGTATTTACAGCCTACAGCCTACGTTCTTCGTCTTCGACGGTGCTACATGTTCCCAAAACTCGGACAACCTACGGGGATCGCGCCTTCCTCCATATGGCTCCTTCACTTTGGAATAAACTTCCGGATAATGTTCGTAACATACACAGCCTAGATACTTTTCAACGACATTTCAAGGCATATCTTTTTGCTCAATCATATGATTAGGGTTTTTTGTGCGTGTTCTTTTTTCTTCTTCTGTTAGGCGTTGTCATTGTATGGTATTGTTTTGTATGGTATTCCACTGTATTGTAATGTATTATTCATTTGTACCTTTTCTATTTTCTTAAGAGAGAGCAGAAAGCGCTTTGAGTAGTTTGTAACTGGACATAGCGCTTTATAAGACATTACTTATTATCATTATTATTATTATTATTATTATTATTATTATTATTATTATTACTATTATTATTATTATTATTTCAGATTGTAATAACTTTTTTCGATTTCAATAGAATTCTAACACCTGTTTTTTCACAAAATAAATGTAGAATGTTAGCAGAATTTTCCTATTGCTTGAAAAACATTAATCAAAATAATTCTATTTTGTAGCTTTTTTAACTCTACGATAATGATTGTTTTTGTTGTTACATTATCTAAATTATTACCTGAACTTGTATGTAAAGCGCACAGAGAATGGATTAATGATTGTGCTCCATATAAACCGCAATTATAATCATGATTACTATATTGTTTGGTCCATAACCAAAACAAGGGGGAGGAAAAATGAACGTATTTGGATGAATTTAAAATACACTGTACACTGTTAAATAGTGTTAAATGGAAGCGTTGAATCTCGGGTGGTGGACGTCTTTGGTTTGGTTTGCATTTGCCATCGAGTTGATCTTCGAGAAGAAAATGCTTATCCTCCGTCGCACTTCATCATCCTCCTCCTGCTGTCTAGCCCGTTTCTTTTCCGTTATCTCCCGCTGTCGCTCCTCCTCGGCCGCAGCGGCGACATTGTCGATGTGGGCGAGCTGGCGGAGCTCCCGCGTGGTGCGCCCGTGCAGCGAGATGTTGAGGTCGTTGATGGATCGCACCTTCCCAGATACGGAGACGCTCCCCTGAGAGAGGGTTAGGTACGATGCTGTGGTGCTTCGACGTCGCCGCCGCGTATCCGTTGATGGCGGTGTCGATGGCGACGCCGATGACAAAGGCAAAAAAGAAGATTGACGGCGTAACGGCAGCGTCGTATTAAGCGATGATGGTGACAGTGATGGTGTTGGTGGTGGTGACGAGGTTAGAGTTGCTTTGTATAAGTTTGGCAAGTGTGTCGTGGGCGTCTTTTTCTCATAGGTAAAACACGGTAAAACCTGGGTGCGTTTTTGTGGCAGCATTTGTCCCGTAGTCGTTCTTGATTCCTGAGGATTTCTGTCGCTATGGAGCACTTGAGGTCTGACTTGGCCTAGTTGTTTTGACCCCATTTCTCTGACCTGCGACGCAGGAAAGGTCTTGCTTCTAACCCTTCTTGCGGCACGAGTGGTCGGACTGGTGTCCGCAGCATTGTCTGACATTGGGAAATCAACTCCATTTCCTTGGTTGCTGTGGTAATTCACAGATATGTCACTTGCAGCATCGCTGACGTCATCGCGGCACATCGACGAAATATGTTTTGGCATATCGGAATTGTTACCTTGCGCATGCGCAGATGTTTGTTTCTGAGTAAATTTGGTATGAGAGTTTTGGAAATGGACATGGGTTTCGGAAACGCCGTCTTGCAGCTGATCTCCGGAGGATTCTGCCTTTTCCTGGAAAACGGAGAAAAATAATAGATTATGTAAGCGAATTGGTATCAACATAGAATCCGAAAGAGACTATGACTTTGTATGACTTTCATTTTCAACCACGGTTACCTCTGAAATGGGAATTAACCTAAACATAATACTACAGTGCACTCCCGTTACAACGAACACGGTTATAACGAAATTTCGTTATAACGAAGTAAGTCTTCTGGTCCCAAAATTATCACCATTAAAGTCTATGGTACAAAATTCGTTTATAACGAACACGGTTATAGCGAAATTTCCGTTATAACGAAGTCTTTTCCGAGCGCCACAGACAAAGAAAAACAAAAGAAATGTGCTCCGTTATAACGAAATGCGAATTGCTTTCGAAAATACGTAGCGGAAAGAGCATTTATAGCGTCTCTGCATGGGTGAACGCTTCGGGGGCTTCACACCACTGTGTGTTCGATCCTTTTGTCACGCACAGTTTCTGAGGGGAACTTGCGTTTTTTATTGTAATACAGTTATTCCATCACATTTCACATAGCTTTCCAGTGTATGATGAGTATTCAGCAAACATAATATGATATATATACGTGGTTCCTTGTTTTTGTTATATATTGTATTTGTTTGGTTATAACGAAATTTCGTTATAACGAAAGAAAACTGCCGGTCCCGGGCATTTCGTTATAACGGGAGTGCACTGTATGTGGATTCAACAAATGCAGAAATATTAGGTGAACGTATATGATCAGTGAAGTTTGAGGAAGCTTGAACATTTTTTTTTTCCCTTCAATTATAAATGTTCTTGTATAAGAATCATAGTTACAATAGGTCGTGCTGTCACAGTATCAAAGAGTGGAATGACGAAGAAAAAGATATAGAAAACTCGACAAAATCTCATTTTTCATGAAATGTTCACAAATGTTTTTTTTTTTTTTTTTTTTTTTTTTGATTGCATGCTCGGGGGATATCATTTCCCCATGTCTTTAATGTGGTAAGGGGAAATCCGGGCCAGTTGCATAGTTAGTCCGAAATAACTGTGAGTTTGATTGAAATCGGATTTAAAAAACAAAAAATATACGGAGGTTATGAAATTTTGAAGTTTCGCTCATTTTTGTTCTCGTATAAATGCAAATGAGTGAGTTGATGATGTCATTACCTCACAATTTTGTCCTGATGCTGTATACACAAAACCTGAGAAACAATTCATTTTTGATATACTGCCCCGGGTAAGCCTATGGGTATACTCTTGGCTAAATAACTTCAAAATAATGATCATCAGTCAGATAAATTAAAGGATTTGAGACGGGAGAATAATTCTTTGAACAATACATGCAGAAAACGGGAATTTCAGATTATGGGGTTACAAAAGTAGGCCTATGTAGCGAGCTGTGAGGTGATTACGTCATCAAATTTATTATTTGCATTTTTATATTGACTGTTCAAGAACTGTTTCGTGAAATTTGGCGAACCTTCACAATAACATAATTACCCCCAAGTCTTGTCCGATTTTTGCACCAAAAAAAAAGAATAATAAAGAATTGAATTAACTTTGACGTTACTTCAGTACCATATGAACAATATTATATACTGCAGGAAAACTTAATTAATGAGCGAGTGTAACCTCGAAGTCTAATGCCAAGTCAATTTTCTTTTGTTTTCCTTTTTTTTTCTTTTCAGACAAACTTAACTGGACTGGATTTCCCCTTGAAGTGCCCTTTAACGTGGTAGAAAAATGAGAAGTATGCGGAATTCTTTATACAGAATTCTTTCTTTTTTTTTTTTTTTTAGATCGTTCCTCATCCTGTGTTACGGTTACTGTCTTAGCCTTCTTATTCACCGATGACGGCGTATGGATTAAACAAGAACCGTCAAAATCGAAAAGTTGGTGTGATTTTGGTGGGTTTTTTAAGTACCATATCAATAATATCAGTTAAATTAAAAACTGAAGACAATTGTTGAGCTATAGTGCTCTCCTTCGAAATCTAATCAAAGTCATTCAATAAAATTGCATTTCCCTTTGTACTTTACGTCACGTTTAATAATGTTTTTGTTATTCATGTCGGTAGTGTGAATTTACCTGGATTTTCTTTGCCCTTGTCATCTTCAACATGTTGCCAAATGCCACTTTGGCAGTTGTCATGGCAATAGCCCTCTTCTGCGACTCCAGCAACCAGCATTCCCGCCTCAGCTGCCACATTTCTTCGTTGCGGCGGTAGTCTCGGAATGTTCGTAGCTTCTTATTACCATGGTTCTCTTTGCTCTGATTGGTCGGTTGGTTGCGCGTCGCAATGAGTATGACGTCCTGGTCGTCGTTCCCGCCCATCTGGATGAAAGGGTTTACGACTCTCGACTCGTGGTTGTACGTGGGTTGTGATGGCGCCGCGATCTGCATCCTGACGCCCTTCGGCGCTGCGGTGTCGCTCCTTTGTGACATGGCTTTTAAGTCTGTACAGGGAGGTGGCCTCCCTGGTCTATTGCATCAGGGTGTCGGCCATTCAGATTTTGACAGTTAGTAGCAAAGTTTCGCTGACTTCAAAACCGACCCACTATCGTCACGTATTTCGCGCTGTCTGTGTAGCCTGAGTGCTGAAATTAAAGAGTGGCATCGCCAAGAGAAAAAACAAGGAAAATGAAATCAAAGATTTTGTTTGTTAATGTGATGTGTGTGTGTGCGTGTGTGTGTGTGTGTGTGTGTGTGTATGTGTGTGTGTGTTTGTGTATGTGTGTTTTCTTCAACAATTACACAATACACATTACACAAGTGACGAGTGCTGCAGCTGTGCAAACACTACAAACAATCGTTTTGTACAGGTCAATGATACTTGACGTATACTTGTAACGCTCGAGTTCATATCAACATGTGTCTACCCATGTTTCGGTCGGATGTTGAGAAAAATCAATCAACTGCGATACGACAAATTTGAAGGTATAGATAATGAAAATAGAACAAGGAAAAAATGTTTCAGGCAGATATATCCTCGTGGGAGATGATATTAATGTCAACTAATTTTGGGCGCAAGCTTTTCGGAACCATTCATACCCCCCCCCCCCCGCCCCAGAACGACAATTTTGTGACACTCTAATAAGCCAGATCGAGGTTCCACTTTGCGCATGAGTAGAAAAGGCTAATTTGTACCAGGATATGTTGGTTTTTAGATTTCCGAGAGAAGCATCTGTGATATAATGATCTTCATTTCAAATCCGTGTAAATGGTGCTTGCCAGCACATCCGCCTGACATTGCATCAAGCCTGGCATTCAGTAAAATTTATAGAAAAGGTTTGGTAGTATGAATTAAAAATAATAATGTAAATGCTTCCCCAAGTTTTTATTGACGGACCATTCTGGTCACGTGGTCAATCTCTGTTTGAGCATGATTGATAAATTCCATGCATACATAAATAAATTGTTACGTCGGGCAATGCATTACTGTATGTCGCTTTGAAACAGAGTGAAACCGGACCTAACAACTGAGAAAAATGAAAGATCATTTGCATAAACTTCATAAATTTTCCAATAAACCAATGCTGCAAATGAACAAACTCCGAACTGGCATATATTATGCTGGTTTGTACCAATTTCTTTGTGGTATGTTCAACCATGCCATGGTGTATGACACACATAATTTTAACAAATTAAGTTACAAACTTAATTTGTTAAAATTAAGCATAAAAATAACAAATTGTATTTGAATAAAGATATCAAATTAAGTTACAAACACCCACACACACATACACGAAAAAATTGGAGATAAACTCTTGGGCGTAGCATTATGGGGAGACGAGAGTGAACAATGTAGACATGTGACATAGCTTCATGATATTATGAGCTAGAATATGAAATATAATATTTTCATTTTGAATTACATACATAAATACATGTATATCCATATATGCCGCCCCCTCCGTACGTAATTGGCTCATTATCTGAAGGTAAGATATTATGTCAAGCTTCAGCATAAGAAACTGCATGTGAAAATTACTTCCTTCATTCTTTCTTTTTGCTTTGTTTGTTTGATTAACTATTCGCAGTCTTGGAAGAAAGTTCAGTTACGACTGATTTAAACTAGAGGCAAGCATTGTTATATTTACAGCAATCACGTACAATGAAGACAATTTAGTAATTTGTTGGTCGCCCAATGTATATCTATACCAACAGTGTATAGGGTGTTACGTAATAATCCGGGTTCGAAGTTGTGTTACAATATGTGTATATTATGTATAGTTGCATATATATATATATATATATATATATATATATATATATATATATGTAAATATATACATGCATAGTGTGTGTATGTGTTTGCTACTCAGTGTGCCGTTTCCTTGTTTATTTTCAACATTTGCAGACTAGAATTTTATTATGATCGGCTGAAATAGGGTCTACTTATCAAATCATTGCGATGGCAAAATAATGTTTAGTATCTGTATTTTTCCCTTGAATTATCCAATTTGTACATATGATGCAGGGTTTAAGGCATTCGTTTCGTTAGAATTCAGTCGTACGTTAGTTGAGAATTGGACAAACCGATATGTTATCCGTATCTCCTCCTGTCTAACAGTGCTATAAAGTTAAGACAATTAGAGCCTGTGTACTGGATACGAGACATTGCCACGTATGCACGAAAATTTGTCTTTGAACGACAGATATACGGGATCCTATGTTTGCATAAGATATACGTATAAAATAATGCCTGTTTGCTTTCATTTTGCATTGTTATCAGGAAAAAAAAAATGTTGGATATTTGAATTAATCATTAAATCTGTTTTAACTGTCCGATTCAAATTATACTTTGTTCAATTAGTTCGTTTAATTGACTTTGTATTTCATTTATGTATGAAAAAAAAATAAGAAATCAAATCAAAATGAAAATAAAACGGGATTACAATTTTTGATGGATGTTGCATTTAGGCACTTACCGATCATCGAACACACCAATGAAGCAGAGATGATGACGTTGGACTTCAGGTTTTTCTTCCTCTTTACCGTTGCTCTCGGTCATCACCGAAAATTGTAGCCAGATGGAATCGAGCAACCAGTTGAGACTTACTGTTCTAAGCGAATCCTGACATTTGTCGTATCGTCACTGATAGCGAAGGGTTTTTACAAGTCCGCGGACCGTCAGAAGACACAAATCAATACAAGCTGAAACTTGATCGCGATTGAAACTGTTCCATATATTGGCTGCCGGATCGTGTTTTATCGATTACTATTTTCTGCAAAGCAAAATTTCACAATTTTTTTTTCCTATGTGTGTGTGTCTGTGTGATAATCAGGAAGTATCGCAATTATTCAAATGACTCGAAAACCAAATGGGGTCCCAACGTCTCCGTAGGCAAGGCGATGCTTACCATTTATCCCTGATATTTCTGTTTTTCCAAACCCAGTAGTTTTAACAGGGCCACGCAGTTAAGCAAACACGGATACCAAGGGCTAAAGTAACAAAAGAATTAAGTTGTTTGAACGAAGGTAGAATTGTCCCCCTTGGTCCTCGTTACCTTCGCACAAATTTTAATAATGCTCCGGGATTTACCGATGATGTCATGTTTGCAAAAGCGTGCTGCTACAATGATCCGGGGAAAAAAGGGTTTTTATCCCATTGTTGACTTGTCGACTCTAATCGGCAAGGTTTATGCCCAAATGTCTTGAGCTAAGTGGACAAATATGTCAACGTGACATCCGGATAAAGGGCTACTTCAGGAAACTGAGAACTGTTCTTCAAACTTTTACTCTGTCATTTTAAGTGTTTCCCTCCCACTTAATCCTTCTCCAACCTCTTTTCACAACGAACACACACGCGCGCTTACAACTTTCAGGGCCCAGAGAGATGCAGTTTAGATGGGGACAGAAAGAAAGAAAGAGCAGACAGACAGACACACACTCAGACACACACACACACGTATACCTCACAATCAAAGTTATTAGATAGGTTGAAGTTGAAGTTAAAGGGACTGTACAGTACTGGTTGAGGTGGGGATTCATGTTTTGAACATTCCTAAATGAGATAATGAAAAGCCTCTTATGAAATATGAAAGAGCATAATATGTAATTTTAATAAGGATTCAACGTTTATTTGATGAAAATTGGTTTTCAAATGACCGAGATATCCAAAAAGTGCTAATAATAAAAGGCGACATGCCACAACTTTATTACGATCTCTTTGTTTCACCTTGTTTTTGGATATCTCAGCCATTTCAGAACCGATTTTCATCGAATAAACTTTTGATACCCTTTAGAACTGCATGCTCTTTGACATCTCATAGAGTGGTTTCTGAATATCTCGCAAAACGTTAAAAGCTAAATCCTCACCTTGACCAGAACTGTATACACACCCTTTAAGGTTTGCCGTCTGAACGTAACTATTGCGTATTTCTGAGGTCATTATCCTCGTCAAGCACCTGCTTATGATATGATAATGGTCGCTTGCATTTATATATTACACTTCAATTTGCTTTTGTAGTCATTTACCTGCTTAAAAGTATTTTCACTGCTAAATTCAAATATTACTCCATTAGCCTGGGTCACACTGGCAAAAGACCGAGAATAATATCGCGAAGTTACTGACCGCGCGCCTAATAACGTTGTTTAAAAAAATACTTTTGTGATAATATAATCTTGCAAGGAAAGGGAATGCAGAAATAAAAATCAAGTGAAGGGAAAAAACACTTGGGGGCTTATGGAGCGATCATGCATGGACAAACTACACATGTACAATCAATTTATGCCCCTGTTTCTGTCAAAAGCGTCACAGAAATACTTCAAAGCTTCCCTGCTTTGAGCTCGTCTTCACCAGCCTGGATGAAAACATGGTGGCGCTTTGAGAAATTAAAAAAAAAAAACAGGGACCGAAGATAATCACTCTCTAAAATCAAGAAAAACGCATGGTGTGCATGCAGTTAAGATATGAAAATCATCGCTCAATGAAGTATTTTCATTTTTTGAAATACAGGTACTTTACAAGAGAAAGCAAATATTTGGGTAGGTTGATTGTGATCTGCAAGCTTTTTTCCCCACATTTTCGCAGATTCCTTCAGAGTAAACATTTACAGTTACGGTAGACTAAAAGTGTGTCTTATTATACCATAAAGCAACTTACATGCACGTCTGCAAGTGTATACTGCAGTAATTACTAATGTTGTGAAACAAAACTGGTCACGTTGTGAAGTTTGCTGCTCCCCGTCAATTGTGTTTATTCAAAGGCAGTTAATCCTGAAAGGCACCTCACCCAAATAAGACCGAAATGAGGAAAACAGTTCGTTTTATCAGTGACGATGAACGATTACACAATCGCCATTGTCCAAACATTAGAATGTACTCATTAAGATGCACACCGTGATAAAAGTGGCGGCGGTGATGATGGGATCAAAGAAACAGCTCCCTTCGTAGTCCATAAGTGTGTTTAAACGTCCGTGGTGTGATCATGGAGCTAAGAGCTCCATTGTGTGATACATCCAAATCGTACATGTGTAAGTATTTATATATATATATCACCGAGCGGTTAAGGCGTTGGCGTTCCATGCCAAAGACACGGGTTCGATTCCCGGCGGAGACCAATTTTTCAACTCTTGCGCTTTTCCGAAACGGAGGAACAGTAAGAGGAATAATAATGTCAAAGCTACGCACCGATTTCTCCTTCCTTTCTCATATCTCATATGTATATATGTATTCATATATATATATATATATATATATATATATATATATATATATAATATATACAGTGCGAGAAGAAGAGCAATCATGGACGTAGCTAGTGGTCAACGCACGTTGTCTATTGCCGAGCTTTCAGTCTCGTTAGGATCTTCATCAGGGCTTATTAATGGCGGATGTAAAGGCTTGCGGTGGTGTCTGTGTGGGTCGAGTGTTTTATATATATATATATATATATATATATATATATATACACTCAGCAAAAAAAAAGTAAGTTCCCCCCTAACATTTTTGGATATATCTCAAAAAGTATTTTACGGATGTTCATAATTCGAACGGGAATGGATAGGGAATTTCACTACTCATAACATGAATATCATATCATTGCCACCAAATATCATTATTGGTGTAAAAAATCGCATTTTATGTCAAAATGCACGGGAAAAAAGTTGCACTTTAGGCCATAGAGAGCATATTGTATACATTTCCTATGTAAGTTATCAAATGATCTTTTTAAATTGTGTAATTCTCAGGAATTTCTTCAGGTACAATGTGCTTCCCTATTAAACAGATGTTATGCATACTTTTTGAACAATAGGCCTTCTCAATATGAAAATATTGGTAGAAGCCATGTGATTTGTAATTCCAATTCAGGTTGATCACATTAATGTGCCTGTGGGCATTTTGCATCATGCCCTCAAGTTGTAGATCAGTTTGCTGAGGGAAATGGCATCGAACGTATGGAGTGGCCTGCAAGATCCCCTTGACTGTAATCCAGTAGAGAATCTTTGGGATATCATTAAGTGGAAAGCGAGCAAGAGGTTGAAAGATGACACTTCACTGCAAGAATTTCAGCGCATCTTGCAGAGAGCATAGACCAACATTGAGCAGCGCCAAGTACAAACTTTAGTTAACAGTTTGAGGAGGAGATGGCGGCTGGTCATTGCGGGTGGTGGACATATCAATTATCAAATACTTCACTATATGCTCATGAAAAGAAAGAGATAGAGAAATATGCAACAACCCATGCTTAAATGTTCAGAATCATGGGTGATTGTTTGATTATTTGTGTAAAAGTCATTGCAAATCACTAAAGTGCAACTTTTGTTTCCATGCATTTTGACATAAAATGCATTTTTTCACACCAATAATGATATCTGGTGGCAATGATTTTCCACTCATGTTATGAGTAATAAAATTCTTTATCCATTTCCGTTTGAATTATGAAAATCGGTTGAATACTTTTTGAGATATATCCACAAATGCTAGGGGGGAACTTACTTTTTTTGCTGAGTGTATATATATATAATGCATTTTGCCGTTTCTGTTTACCATTTGATATTTTCTTTCTTAATTTCGTCCGGACATTTTGATTCCATGTTTTCTGAACCTTCTCTGGCATTAATTTATCTCTTCTCTATCTATCTATCTATCTATCGATCTATCTATATATTCATTTATTTATCTATTATCTATCTTTCTTTGTTTTCCTCTTTCTTTCCCCGCTTTTCCACCCATTTTACTTTTCGACATCAATTTCCGACAGCATTCATGCAAAATATGAGACACCACAGTACAAGAGTATAATGCCAATATACACAGTTTGATTTTTTTTCATCAAAAGGCACAAAAAAGCGAAATATTTCTTTTATTTACAGCACAAAAATTACATCCATCCAAAACTAGTGGGTGATTAAAAAGTATCAAAATAATCCAACAGAACACATCCCTAAATTACCTTACAACCTGTCACCATAATACATAGGAATTGAGTTTTTGTTTCAACGTGTCATTGTGGCATAGATCGTGGCAAGAAATGATATGTCGAACTTCGATTCCCCTATACAGAGAGTTGTGTCATCTACCTCTACACACGGAAAGAAACCATTCAAAAGAAGAAAAATGAAACTCCCAATATACATACATTTATCAAATAACAGAAACAAACCGACAAAAAAAAATACTGTGGCTTCGTCAATGGTATAATGCCTGTTCGTTTCAGACTGATTTCACCCGAGCGAATATTCGACAGTATCGCCTCTTATTTTCAGAGATAACCTAAATGTTTAGCAGCTATAGATCGTTGGAAAATAGATTTCCTTCTTCCATACTGAGCATAAGTGTATGTTTCCTTGTAATGTCTACTGCATGTTTATCACTTTAGTGACATGGTAACATTTAAGTTATGCTCAGTTGGGGGACAAGTGCATTCCAATGTGTTTTTGTTAATCATGTTTAATAGTAATTGAGCAATGATTGACAGGAAATATCATTGACAGAATTTTGGTTTTGAACGTTTTCTGTGGGCGTATATCCAAGTAATATGAAGATGAATAGTAGAAAACTTATTATGAAATAATGTATGACACGTATTCAAAATTAATAAGTGGTGTTGGTGTTTTCATGAGTTAATACAAGTCAACATGCCTTTGCACTCCAGCGTTCGTTTGAATACTAGTAACTTGAAATGCTTGCTGAAAATGATAAAAAGCAACTGAAGGACTGGTTACAATGTACACTTCTTATTCACCAATGAGTGTGTAACTTACGTTTGTGTGCGTAATCACGCGCCTGCATCATGTGAGAATCTTCCCATTTTGTCACCAACACCAACCGCGTGAGGAAGTGCTTCAGATAGACATAGTTTTCCCAGTGTGCATGTATCATTCTCTCATCTTCTAAATGTTGATTTTTTTTTTTCTCTGCTACATTATCATCAAGTTGCAACTGATTGACAGCACTGCTCTTCGTCAATGTAAAGAAACACCGATAATTCAGTGTTTAAGTAGCAGCCAATGATAAAAGATACAAGTGTGCATACTCGAGTGGGTATGCCGAGTATACATCGGCGTACATACTAGCGTATGGTATGCACATGATCTTTATCACGGCTTTACTACTCAAACACCGAATAACCTGTGTTAAAATACGTTGATGAAGGGCAATATTGTCAATCAGTCGCAATGAAAACAACTCGATGCAGGAATGATTAGTTTTAATTTCATTAGGTTTACTGTTAATAACAAGAGTATAGCTTTAATAAAGATTGTCACTAGCTGCTATGCATAAGGATGATGATCCTGACAGGGACAAAATACATATACAGAACAGGAGAAATTGCCGGTGAATAGAGGTCAATTATTTTCGGAAAATCCCAAATTACGGATGCGGGTAACTAGTGGATCGATAGACTCTTGAAGCTCGATAAGAAAAGGGAACTTTAGATTTTCGCGACGCGGACGTTCAGAGGGAAAAAACAACTGTTCTGTGCATGCGCAAAATGGCTATTCAAAATCGATGTACAGTGTATTTATATCTCGCGTCATCCGAGTTTTCACTACGCGTTCTGGGCTATTTTGACGTCCGCTCAATTCATGACGAAGAGAGCTACTTGATGCACCATATGGGGCGCCATTTTACTTTGTATAGGTTGCACCCTCGCGTAATCTAAAGCTATTTTACAAGACGACACAGTGAGAGAGGAGGACGGCCAACGCAGTCGTCGTCATAAAACAAACGTCCCGCCGCAAATCTAAAGCTCCCTATTGTCACCTACATGGCGTTGCGGAGGTTGATTAGCGAAGAGTGCGACAAATCTCATGGCCGGCGGTACCGGGGGCCCCTACTTTTTGTGCACCATACAAAGGAATACATAAGGTGCCATCACTTTGCCCCCCCCCCCCCCCCACTTTTTTTTTTTTAAACCCAGAAGTACGTAAGTGGCACTAGTTTGCTTGTTAGCTGAACAAACCAAGAAACCCGGAAGTGAAAGGGGAGAGATGGGCTGAGGACGTTTTTTTTTTTTTTTTTTTTTTGCTCGTCAGCTGAAGAAACCCGGAAGTGGAAGGGGAGAGATGGGTTGAGGACCTTTTATCTTATTATTTTTTATTTCTTTTTTGCTTGTCACCTGAAGAAACCCGGAAGTGAAAGGGGAGAAATGAGCTGAATACCTTCTTTTTTGTTTTTGTGTTTTGTTTTGTTTTGTTTTGTTTTGTTTTGTTTCTTTTTTTTTTTTTTTTGCTTGTCAGCTGAAGAAACCCTCCGCCGCCGGCCCTGATTCTATAACAGACACGCGCGTTAATACTTTCAATACAGGAGACAGTTCTTATTATCTGTGTTGAACATAATTGCATAAGCAGCTACAGTTTTCAGCTGGTTTTGCTCTATGAATATTGGCGCATCTATACAAATTTTACTCCTTAGTACCAACGCAATGTTCAGACAACACAATAACAATATTATCTACCACACTATTCACATAACTAAGTTTAAGGTGGCATCTCAAAATCAGGTGCCTGCTTAAAATGGCATTGTCCAAATATCAATTGATATACATAGATCACTACGGGTACATTAGTCTTTCCACACCTATGATATAGGCCTACCAAAGATTGACGTTTGGGCCTTGTAGGCCACTATAATAATTAGTTAGATTCAGAGAACAAGACGATGACGGGATCCACACTGTGTGGTGGTCCAGAGGAGGGCTACTATGGTGATAATCATAGCTCAAGGCATAGAAGACTCGAGGAACTTTCTGACGCGACCCATCATCTCTCGGTCGTGCTTGGCCAAGTCGATCTTCTTCTTGTAGAAACTCGACTTGGCGCTGATGTGTGCCGCAGAGTAGACGTTGAGTCTGCCCTTCCGTCGGGTATCGATGTAGGACGGCAAACCGACGGGATCTTCTGTGCGGCCCAGGTTCAGGGAGCTCTTAGCCCGCTCGTCCTGGCGGCAAGTCTCTTTCCACTCCGCCTCAATGGCCGAGATACGCCGCACCTTACCATTGTTATCCATTTCGAACTTCTCCGGAGTGTACGGGGCGCCCTCGCCGCTAAAGGGGTCATCATCAATCGCTGCCAGTTTGAAGCGCGAGTGCGACCTGGATCCCCGCGAGGACATTTGTTGTCGCTGCTGTTGCAGTTGACCGAATGTCGGCACGACATTGGTCCGACGTCGAGGCGGCCGGTACGACGAACCCCTGGTGTGGGCCCGAATGAAATCTAGAACAGACATTCGACTCGTGTCTGTCTTCTGTTCTTGGACGGCTTCGGTATTATTACACGGTGTTTTCTCCTCTGCAGCTGCTCCATCAGCCTTTGAATCCTCGGGTTTTGAGCCCTCCGCAGTTTCACCTACTTTCTTGGCACCGTGTCTGCTAGAGCCGTCCGAACGTCTGGCACCCTCTCTCTTTGAGCCTCTTTTGCGGAGGGGCGCCAGTTTCACGCTTCCCGTCCTCGTTCCATCAGGCTTCGTTTCTTCTTGCTGCCCATCGGTGGCTAGTTTCTCGCTCTCTACCTTCCCATTACTCTGCACTACAGCTTCCTTACCACCGCTCTCCTCTATTTCACCGGTCGGTGTCGCCTGCTTCTGGCTGTTGGAGACAGTTTTATCACCTTCTTTTCCCGCTTCTTGTTTCTCTTTCTCCGCCTCTTGTTTCTCCTTCTCCGCCTCTTGTTTTTCCTTCCCATCAGCTGCATCGCCATTCTCGCTCGGCTCCCCGCTCTCCGAGATTCTCGACAACGCCTTGGACAGACAAACGGCCATTATGGCGGACTTGAATCTACTCTCTTGGGTGAATTCAGCTTTCTCCATTGCCGAGAGTATCGCTCTAGTCGCGTCCAGCTTCCTCCGCGGTGGCATCCTCGGCTGATGCTGCATTTGCCGCGTCTGAATCTTGCGCCACGACATGACTGGCGCGCTAGTGGCGTCACTAATCTCTTCCGGCGTGAAGGTGTGCGTGAGGGCGTCTTTCTCAAGTCGCATGTTCGACAGCGTCCGCTGCAGATCGCGGATGTCGGAGTAGCGTCGAACGCTCTCGAGATGTTCCTTCCGTCGAAGGTCCTCGAGTTCGACGTCGAGATCATGGTCGTATTGCCTGTTGATCTGGTAGACCTTATTCAAGCTGCTCGTCGTCTTGGGGTTGGATCGCCTTCGAGGGATCTCTTTCGTTGGGCCCGACATCGTGATATAGATTTACCATCAAAGCAATACTGATGCAGATAGATGAATGGAACCCGATTCTCTAATGTCTAATGAATGTTGACGATCCTCCCTTGTCAGCTAAAGAAGTCAAGAAATAGCAATTTGGATAGAGAGTCCATCCTCCGTAATGCAGTCGTTACGTCATTTTCCTCCGTTAGAGTTTTCCGACCTGTTTTTTGAGAGATCGTAAAAAAGGGAAAGACAGAGAATTAACCGCCACACAAAACTTGCGCAACTTGAAGCAGACAAGAAAAACAAACTTCGCAGATTTCAGTGGACACGAGGCAAGACAAACGTCTAGCATGTGCGACACTAAATGACTGAACCCGATCCTTTAA